>QRDG01001661.1:0-139675 GCA_012064385.1 Puccinellia tenuiflora | reverse complement strand
TCAAAAATAATTTTTGTTCGACGATATTTTCTTTACACATTTAAATAATATTCAGATTACATTTATTTTATTTTTTAATAAATATTTTCCATTCAAATACCTATTTTGTTCACTTTTTTAATCATTCAAAATTAATTTCCGCTCACAGAATTTCCTGTTCACCTTTTATAAACTTTCATAAATAAATTTCGTTCATTGACCTTTTCTGTTCACATTGTCAAAATTGTTCAAAAATAGTTTCTGTTCACCACCATTATTTATTGACTTTCAAAAATCATTTCGAAACGGTTTTTGATCACTCTTCTAAAACTGTTAAAAAATAGCTTCCATTCACTAGCATTTTTTGTTCACTTTTGAAAAACCATTCAAAAGTAATTTCCGTCCGCCGATATTTTCTGTACACTTCTAAAATCATTTATGGTTATTTTTAAGTCATTCAAAATAGTTTCCGTTCAAATACTTATTGTTTCACTTTTTGATATCGTTCAAAAATAAGTTTCGTTCACAGACTTATACTGTTCGATGTTTGAAATCGTTCACAGACTTATACTGTTCACCTCCATTTAAAATAATAAATTGTTTCTTCACTTTTAAATTTGTTAACCACCACGATCTAGGAAAACGGCGGTGCAGCGATGATGGCGGAGTTAAATGGGCGAGCGGATGAGAACACAAGTTGGAGAAGACGCTTACAAGAGGAGTGTAAACACGTTCAAAACTACATTATAAATTATCTCATATATGACCATCAAAAGAAAAAATTACAACATGAAAGTACTATGAAAGAAGTACAGCCACTACTCGCATTGTTTCCGTATTGTTTCCTTTCCCTGCACCTACCTTGGATTACCACTGGCCCCTACTCGTATCTCTAAAAATCATCTTCAGCCTTATGTGGATTAGCTTGTGCGTCGTCTGCCGTCTTTGATGGGAGCACTCTTGGCGGAACCAGGGAGAGTGATTCTCATTAAGGCGGTACTCCACGGCTATGTCCATTTACTTGTTGTTGGCCTTGGATGTCCCCACGGCAGTTATTGAGGCAGTTGGAAAGTATTTGTCATGGATTCTTGTGGTGTGGAGAGGAATCGGCTGAAGGAGGGATTTGTGCTATCGCTTGGCACCAGGTATGCCTACCCACTAGGTTGGGTGGTCTTGGCATCCGCAATCTTCATATTCTCAATGATGCTTTACGCATGAAGTGGCTCTGGCTCTGTCGCGCGGATACTACCAAACCTTGGTCGGGGCAGGAGCCATCCTGTTCGAAAAATTGTCGGGATTATTTTGATGTTTGTGTTCGCATTGCACTTGGCAATGGCCAAAGTTGTCTCTTCTGGACCGACAAGTGGATTGCGAATCAAAGTGTTGTTATGTTCGCTCCTGCTCTCCTAAACTTTGTGGATCCCAAAATCCAAAATATGCGTTACTGCTAAGCAGGGCTCAACACGAACTCTTGGGTGCATGATATTGTTGGTGACCTCTTGGTTGCGGCCTTGGGCCAATTCCTTACCTTATGGAACACCCTCGTTCAGTTTACCGTCGTGGATTCGGCTGACCGTTTCGACTGAATGTGGACCAGTAATAAAGTCTACTCGGCCAGATCGGCATACCTTGCCTTCTTTGAAGGTCGGACTGTGTGGCCCTTTCACGGGGCTATCTGGGATTGCAAGGCCCCTTTGAAGTACAAATTCTTTGCGTGGAAGGCGGCATGGTACCGATGTTGGACGGGAGAGAGGCGGCTACGCCACGGCCTGACTAACGATGATACTTGCCCAATTTGTCTCCAGGAGTCTGAATCAATTCAACATCTATTTCTCAACTGCTCCTACTCTCGTTCCATTTGGCTTGAGATCCTTTTGAGGCTTGGACGGCCGGAGCTGACGCCTTCGGCTATGGAGAACCTTCAAGATTGGTGGACGAAGAACGCTTTGCACTGGCCGACCAAGGAGGCGCCTAAAGTTAGATCCCTGGTATTGCTTGCCTTGCGCTCCATTTGGTTAGAGCGCAACAATCACGTGTTTAGCAGAGGTGCTCGCACAGAGGCTGGGATTGCGTGATTCAATTATGGCGGAAGCCGAGAGGTGGAAATCAGTGGGGTTTTTGTGAGGAGTAGTTGTCTCTATTTAGTCTTTGACCCTTTTGTGTTGTTGTGGATTTTGTAACGGTGTGTTCTCCTTCTATATATAAAAAGGCGCGCTTTCTAGCGCGTTCTTGAAAAAAAAAGTAGTGTGAAACATTGAGATTAAACAACTTGTCAAAGGATAATTCAAATGGTTAACTAAGTGCGACAAATTTTGATAAAACGAGTTAAAAAATTCAGAACATCGACTCAAAATTGAGAAGTTACAATCAATAAAACTTGAAAACCGGTTACAGGAATGGAACATAATCATGGACGCGCATAATGTTCGTGTACACATTATTTTATTTTAAAGTGCCTGTCACTCACTACTAGGGAACAGGCCATCTGTGGCGCACCAAAATAGGTATTCTGTGGCGCATCCAGGAAATGGTGGGATGCGCCACAGAAATCTCGCCACTAAAATATATTTCTGTGGCGCATCCCCGCGGTGCGCCACAGAAATACCAAGATTCTGTGGCGCACCAGCACTAGTGCGCCACAGAAATATATCTGTGGCGCATCAGCCCTCCATGCGTCACAGAATTGCATGCGCCACAGAAAATTAAAACGATGCGCCACAGAACAATTTAAATGTATTTTCGATTTTCTGCTGCCTGCTATACAAATACGGGTATATTACAGAAAATACAGGTATATCACATTACAGGAAATACCGGTATATTACAGAAAACAGGAAATACAGGTATATCACATTACTTAGAGCCCGAGATACATGATTTTTACACAAGTCATGATACAAAAGTTCATCGTTTCACACATTAATTACAAGTGCCGAATTTAGGGGTACAAAAGTTCATCTCATGTCACATAAGTCATAGTACAAATAAAGTGACCCAGCAAGAAACCCCAGCAGCGACTCAAGAAGAAGAGACTCCAGCTGCTCCTCCGGCAGAGACCGTCGACAAGTGGGCTGAGACTGCTTCAGAGTCGCTGCTGGGGTCTCTTGCTGGGTCACTTTATTTGTACTATGACTTATTTGCTGGGTCGCTAATGGAGAACACGTCTAGCTCCACTGGTACCTATAGGATTGAGCCTTCTTCTTGATCGGCTCCGGGAACGGTTTAAAGCAGTCTTTCGTCAGCCACGTCCTCATGTCATTTTGCTTGTCTAGGCGTTCTTCGATCTCCCACTTAGACATCCCTGCAGATGGATTTGGATATATATTTGGTTAATAATATATCAAGTGGATTGGGATATATATTGGCTGGAGATGGACAAATTACCTCTGGCGTTGTGTAAGGACCCCCCTTCTGTCATGACATCTTCCACGATGATTTGCGATAACTGCATCTGGATGCGATGGAAGTCTTCTCTAAGATCAGCGTCGGTGATTTCCCCACTAAGTTTGCTCCACTCTTGGAGACTAGATGACCACCTCGTTTTCTTTGCATCCTTCATGCTGCCAGTCGCATGCTTGATGCAATGGAACCCGGTCCCATGGCAGAAAATGTGTTTCTTCTCCTTTGTGAAACGTTCCCCATTCTTTTATTCATGGAAGTGGCCTCCCTTTTGAGCATAGCCCTCGAGAGCCTCATCGAGTACACCCTTTATTCTGGTGTAGTCTTTAAGACTCCCCGAGTCGATATAAGTGGCAACGGACCACCTCGGGTTTAGGATGATGAGTACGTAGTACTCGTTGTCGGAGATTGTCCCCAGGAACTAGGGGTGTCTCCAAGGTATCGTGTAAGGGGCTGAACACGGAGTCAAACAATCCGCAACGTGCTCCGGCGACGGTGCTTGTCAGGCTCGCTGCGGACGACACTGCAGAGATCGACACAAGGTATTACCCAGGTTCAGGGCCCTCTTGTGGAGGGTAAAACCCCTACGTCCTGCTATGGTGTATTGCAATGCTTGGAGAGATTACAGTACAAGGAGAGAGCTTGTCGAGCTCAAGGTGGCTAACAATGGCTACTTGCTAGTCTTTAGATCTAGGGTTTTTGAGCAGGCTCCTAGACTCCAAAAACCGAACCAGGAATCGAACCAGGAATCGAACCAGGAATCGAACCCCTTGCTTGGGCGTACTCCTCCTTCTTTTATAGGCGCCCTGGGCCTCTTCTGCCCAAACATTTGGGCGGGAAGGGCTACCACATGGCGACGAAGGAGGAGGCGCGGTGCACCGTAAAGGTGAGGTCTACCATAAAGGTAAAGATCGTGGACGCGGTCCACGGCAGGGGAACGGCGTCACCAAAGCTGAAAAGGGACACCGACCAGCTGGACGGCGGGCTGGCGCTTGCCGAGGTGGGAGGTGACCCACAGTGACGTCGTCCTTGGAGCGTAGCTGCAGACTGCTCCCTTGTCACCAAAGAGGCAATACTCGTTGTCCGCTTTGCTTGGCTCCGCTTTGTTGACTGCTTTATACATGGAAACGGCAACTGCGGCGTTGTCGTCATCGCGCGCAGGCACGCGCGTCACTCTGCACCCGGCGCAGAGCCCATGTGCGCTCTGCCGCGGGGGCGGTGATGGCTTCACGAGGAGGGCGCTTCGCGAGGCGAAAGGCCTCGCCAAGCCCTTCACCTCGGTCCTTAGTAAGATTGGGGGCGGCGTCGGAGACGCCTTGTCGAGGAGTGATCCCTCGCCGAGGGAAAGAACCCTTGGTGAGGAGAAAAACCCTTCGCGAGGGGAGAAAAACCTCGCGAAGCTTGCCAGGCTTGGAGAGCCTGGTCCTTAGCGAAAATCATCCAAAGAATCTTGTGGGCCCTGGCAGGCGGCCTGTGGTACCCTGGTTTCCACTGTGCCGACAGTAGTCCCCGGGCCCGCGATGGGCACGCCCACTAGTAGAAAAACACCCTTTCGGACAGAGCGAATTTGCATTCATCCCGGTTGACTGATAAACCGGGACCAATGCCAAGCATTGGTCCCGGTTCGAGCTGCCAGGCCCCGTGAGGCATTCGTCCCGGTTCAGTTGGGGTTATTCGTCCCGGTTCGTGCTACGAACCGGGACCAAAGCTGTCGCGAGGCTTTCGTCCCGGTTCGTAGCACGAACCGGGACTAATGCCCGAGCTTTGGTCCCGGTTCGTGCCACGAACCGGGATGAATGCCCCTCCCCTGCCTATATACACGTACGTAACCTCCGTCTTCTCTACTGTGTTATTTTTTTGCTCGGATTGGTGGGAAGTGGGTGCTAGATTTTTTTTCCTTTGCCACGCACAAGATGTGTTCGATGAAATGCCCGAGCCACACTTAAGTTCACACAAAATGATATCCTCGACCGAGGTTAGCAACTTTATCCTTCTCATCTATAATTGATACAGAAATATTGCATGTGTCGATGTACGGTGGTCATTTCAGTATTCAATATGTTATTCTAATTGTATTTGATAAACTTAATTATATGATATGCAGATGGATGAACGGCAGCGATGGATGTACGGCGACCGACGCAGTTCTGATTTTATTACAGGCCTGCATAAATTTATCCATGTGGCTGAGGCAAACAAATATGATGGTTTTATACCTTGTCCATGTGTGGACTGTCGGAACGTTAAGGAGCACTCTTCGTCGAGAACCATTCAAGGCCACCTGCTTCGGAGAGGTTTCATGCCCAGCTATAATTGTTGGACCAAGCACGGAGAAAGAGGGGTTATGATGGAAGACGATGAAGAAGAAAATGATGATGAGAACTATCGTATGTTCTCTGAAGAATACGGTGATACTGCGATGGAAGACAATGAAGAAGAAGGTGGTGAAGAACAACGGACGCCAGATGAGCATGCTGATGGTCTTGGTCGGGTCATTTCCGATGTACAACGAGAATGCGATACAGAAAAGGAGAAGCTGAAGTTGGAGGCCATGCTAGAGGATCACAAAAAGTTGTTGTACCCAAATTGCGAAGATGGCAGCACAAAGCTCGGTACCACACTGGAATTGCTGAAATGGAAGGCAGAGACTGGTTTATCTGACAAGGGATTTGAAAAGTTACTGAAAATAATGAAGCCGAAGCTTCCAAAGGATAACGAACTGCCCGAGACTACGTACGAAGCAAAGAAGGCTATCTGCCCTCTAGGATTAGATGTGCAGAAGATACATGCATGCATCAATGACTGCATCCTTTACCGCGGTGAGGAGTATGAGAATTTGGATGCATGTCCGGTATGCAATGCACTGCGATACAAGATCAGACAAGATGATCCTGGTGATGTTGAGGGCGATGACGAGCCCGTCAGGAAGAAGATTCCTGCTAAGGTTATGTGGTATGCTCCTATAATACCACGGTTGAAACGTCTGTTCAGAAACAAAGAGCATGCCATGTTGTTGCGATGGCACAAAGAAGAGCGTAAGAAAGACGGGAAGTTGAGACACCCCGCCGATGGGTCTCAATGGAGAAAAATCGAGAGAGAGTTCCCGGACTTTGCAGGTGAAGCAAGGAACTTATGGTTTGGTCTAAGTACAGACGGCATGAATCCTTTTGGGGAGCAGAGCTGCAGTCACAGCACCTGGCCCGTGACTCTATGTATCTACAACCTTCCTCCTTGGTTGTGCATGAAGCGGAAGTTCATTATGATGCCAGTTCTCATCCAAGGCCCGAAGCAACCCGGCAACGACATTGATGTGTACCTAAGGCCATTAGTTGATGAACTTTTGCAGTTGTGGGCCATACCAGGTGTACGTGTGTGGGATGAGCACAAACAGATGGAATTTGACCTACGAGCGTTGCTGTTCGTAACCATCAATGATTGGCCTGCTCTTAGTAACATTTCAGGACAGTCAAACAAGGGATACAACGCATGCACGCACTGTTTAGATAAGACTAAAGGTACATATTTGGAAAAATGTAAGAAGGTCGTGTACCTGGGGTGTCGTCAATTTCTTCCAGGCAGTCACCCCGTAAGAAAGAAAGGCAAGCATTTCAATGGTGAGGCAGATCACGGAAGAAGCCTAAGCTCCCTGATGGTGATGTTATATTGGTATGGTCAAGGACATAGAAGTAATCTTTGGAAAGGGTCCTGGCGGACATTCTGTTCCGAAAGACGTCGCTACCGGACACGCGCCCATGTGGAAGAAGAAATCTATATTTTGGGAGCTACCCTATTGGAAAGTCCTAGAGGTCCGGTCTTCAATCGACGTGATGCACGTGACAAAGAATGTTTGCGTAAACCTGCTAGGCTTCCTCGGCGTGTATGGGAAGACAAAAGATACACCGGAAGCAAGGGAGGACCAACAGCGTATGAAAGACCCAAACAACAAGCATACAGATAAAGGGCGTCATTACTTAAGTAGCTACGCTCTTACGAAAGCAGAGAAGGAAATATTTTTTGAGTGCCTGAGCAGTATCAAGGTCCCGGCTGGCTTCTCGTCAAATATAAAGGGAATAATAAATATGGCAGATAAAAAATTCCAAAACCTGAAGTCCCATGATTGCCACGTGATTATGACGCAGTTGCTTCCGATTGCATTGAGGGGGCTTCTATCGGAAAATGTTCGAGTACCCATTGTGAAGTTATGTGCATTTCTCAATGCAATATCTCAGAAGGTAATCGATCCAGAAAGTCTGACAAGGTTACAGAAGGATGTGGCCCAATGTCTTGTTAGTTTTGAGTTGGTGTTCCCCCCATCATTTTTCAATATTATGACGCATCTCCTGGTTCACCTAGTCGACGAGATTGCAATTCTCGGTCCTGTATTTCTACACAATATGTTCCCTTTCGAGAGGTTCATGGGAGTCTTGAAGAAATATGTTCATAACCGTGCTAGGCCAGAAGGAAGCATCTCCAAAGGCTATGGAACAGAGGAGGTCATTGAGTTTTGTGTTGACTTTATTCCTGACATTAAGTCGATTGGTCTTCCTGAATCGCGGCATGAGGGGAGACTTAGTGGAAAAGGCACGCTAGGAAAGAAAGCAATGATATGTAGGGACGGGCATTCTTTTACTCAAGCACACTACACAGTTCTACAAAGTTCCACCTTCGTGGCTCCGTATATCGAGGTACACAAGAATAGTGTACGCTCGAAAAACCCAGGGAAGCCTGACTCCTGGATTAAACAAAAACATGGAGACTTTCGGCAGTTGGTTGCGATTACATCTCATGAATGACACCGATGTTGGAGATCAACTCTACTTATTGGCCGCGTCACCATCTTCGACTGTATTGACTTTCCAAGGGTACGAGATAAATGGGAATACATTTTACACGATTGCCCAAGATAAAAAGAGTACCAACCAAAACAGTGGTGTTCGCTTTGATGCAACAGACGAGAATGGACAAAAGGACACATACTATGGTTACATAGAGGAGATATGGGAACTTGACTATGGGCCTACTTTTAAGGTCCCTTTGTTTCGGTGCAGTTGGGTCAACATGAATGGAGAAGGGGTAAAGGTAGACCAGCTGTACGGAATGACAACAGTGGATCTCAAGAATCTTGCGTACAGAGACGAACCATTCGTCCTAGCCAATGATGTGGCTCAGGTTTTCTATGTGAAGGACATGAGCTCCAGACCGAAAAAAAGAAAAGATAAGGAAAGAAATACAGCACACGATGATCCAAAGCGTCACATAGTTCTTTCAGGAAAAAGAAACATCGTGGGAGTCGAGGACAAGACAGACATGTCAGCAGACTATAATAAGTTTGATGAAATTCCGCCATTCACAGTGAAAACTGACCCAAGCATCCCGTTACATAATGAAGAAACTCCATGGTTACGGCCGAAGAAGCGATCATGATCTAAGTATGAGTGTAATAGTATATAAAACAATTTATGTATGAGTGTTCTCAAAACCTTTTATGTATGAGTGTTGACAAAAACTGGTGAGAAGTTGTGTTTCCAACAGCGTCGTTGTGTTGTCCTTATTCACCGACCTACAGGAGGTGGCTCCAATGGCTGGCCGACGAACAAGGACAAACACAATAATGGTAGGGAACATGCCAGCGGGTAGGCTAAATCCAACCATTGGGTTCGGTGGCAAAGGTAGACGCTCGTTGTGTGCCGTTTCGCTGCAGGGACGTCGCTATTTATAGGCGATTAGAAGGTGTACCTGTAGATGAGGTGGGAGTGCAGATCCAACAGCTCACAAGCGCTCTAAAGAAACACACCCCTGATCCAACGGCTCACAAGCGCTTGAAAGAAACACACGATCCGTGTGCTTCTTTAGTCCCGGTTGGTAACACGAACCGGGACGAAAGGGTAGGCCTATAGCGAAAGACCCTTTGGTCCCGGGTGGTGATCCAACGAACCGGTACTAAAGGCCCTGATCCAACAGCTCACAAGTGCTTGAAAGAAACACACGATCCGTGTGCACACGATCCAACAGCTCACAAGCACTCGAAAGAAACACAACTCTGATCCAACGGCTCACAAGCGCTCGAAGGAAACACACGATCCGTGTGCTTCTTCCACCGCTTCCCGCCTTCGTCTTCACGCAATTTCTCACTATATATATGTAGGCTTGGCCGCCATTGCCATATCACATCTAAACTCACATCTGCAACCTCATCACTCTTCCATTGTAACAAAATTTTGACTTAGGTGTTTTTGACTAAGGTGTTCTCGGGGACGATGTCCATGTTGGACCAGAGGGGCGATGTGCGGGACTGGGCTCCACCGGGCTGGCACTGGGAGGTGCTACCTTCCGGGACACGCAGCTTGGTGAGGAATACGGGTGACATCGTCGACCCGGATCTTCTGTGGTGGCCGTCGCGTGGGCCACGCTCGGTGCAGAGGGAGCCGGCCCCCGAGGAGGAGGTACGTCGCCGTATCAGGGAGGAGGATGAGCATGTCCGTCGCTACATGTATCTATTGGATAGGCAGTATGATAGTAGGTGGTCGTTTCTTCAGAGGGTTCCTTCTCATGTGAGCTATGACCCTGTGAGGGTTCCTTCTCTTTGGATTCGCAGTGCCGGCGGCTCAGCACCCCGCGGCTCAGGAACCGGTCGAAGTTAGTTTCAGAGTCTGTGATCGCCATTGCAGTTCTCTTGCCTGATGAAGATTGTCCATGGCTACGGCGTAATCCGGAAGCTTGCGCATCCGTCTCGCGTCGTCGTGAGCAGCAAATCGACCTTCGATCCAAACAGCCCCAAGACTTCTCTGATGATCTAACGACCGTCCCAAAAAGTGTTGGGAATGTTGTAGATCATCAGAGAGCCTTGGAGCTGCTTGGATCCGACCGAGGGGCATGGCTACCACTTCCACCACCACCACTCCCACCTCCTCGGCAATTCATCATTGTGTCACCCTAATCCAGTGGTTGGATTCAACCTACCCGAGGGCTTGTGTTAGGGAACATGCCAGCGGGTAGGCTAAATCCAACCATTGGGTTCGGTGGCAAAGGTAGACGCTCGTTGAACTGAAGGATTCCTAGATATAGAACAAAACACACGGTTTCACCTGCATACAGCCCAACAGTGGCTCGTGAGTGCCTGCATATAAAATGCACTGTTGGACGTATGCAGGCGAATCCGAATGATTTGTATTCGGTCTTTGCCTTCCGGACTAGTTTGACTAGCTTCTTCTCCGCTGTTGCCGTACTCTTGTTCTTCATCTCCTCCTCGATCATGTTTGGTATTTATAGCTAAAAGATCAGGGCAACTCTTCATCTTTAGTCCCGGTTGGTAGATTGAACCGGGACTAAAGGAGCGTTGGTAACACGAACCGGGACCAAAGGCCCTGATCCAACAGCTCACAAGCGCTCGAAGGAAACACACGATCCGTGTGCTTCTGATCCAACGGCTCACAAGCGCTCTAAAGAAACACACCCCTGATCCAACGGCTCACAAGCGCTTGAAAGAAACACACGATCCGTGTGCTTCTTTAGTCCCGGTTGGTAACACGAACCGGGACCAAAGGCCCTGATCCAACAGCTCACAAGCGCTCGAAGGAAACACACGATCCGTGTGCTTCTGATCCAACGGCTCACAAGCGCTCGAAAGAAACACACGATCCGTGTGCTTCTTCCACCGCTTTCCGCCTTCGTCTTCCCGCAATTTCTCACTATATATATCACATCTAAACTCATATCTGCAACCTCATCACTCTTCCATGGCTTCCACCGTACTAACCTACCGTCAGGCGGAGGAGCTTTCCGCCTCGAACTACCCCTGCCCGCCCGGCTACCGCGTCCCCGCCGGCTGGAGGCTGAGCGCCGGAGGCGTGCCGGTCCCTCCTGTCCCTCAAGGTGTGGCGCGCCGGGCGGCCATCACGAACCACTACTACCTCGAGCTCACACCGGAGCAGCGGATGGATCCGGGCTGGCATCCCGACTACCGCCCGACTTGGGAAGCCTTCTTCATCAATCGGCGTGAGAGGGCGCTCGCCAGGTACGAGGGGAATGGCCCTCCTCCTTCGGACTTCAACGAGGCCGGCCGTCAGCTGTGGTGGGCTGGCCGGACTCTCCAGGGCGTTATGAACTACATCATGGCTGGCGATAACCCCCGCCTACGCTACCCTAACATGCAGTCCGGGGGTGCTCACCCGTCGAGGTTCGAGCCACGAGCGCCGTATGAGTACGATGACAGCGACGACGACGATGACGGCGACTACGAGTACGAGTATTATAGGCCTAGGCAGGAGTATGACTAAGATTGTTAGGACAACTGATCCACTGTTGTCATTCTGTACCGTATCAAATACACCGTCGAAGTTAGTTTCAGAGTATGTGATCACCATTCCAGTTCTCTTTTATGAGATCCACTGTTGCCATTATGTACCGTATCCGGTCGATTACCTGAAGGATCCACTGTTGCCATTATGTACTGTTTAGTGAGATATGAATTAAATCAATAGATATGAATTAATTCAATATATATAAATTAATTCAATAGATATAAATTAAATAAATAGATAGATTACATTTTTATCAACAATTTGATATATTATGTGCATTTTTCTGATAAACAGATCAAAAGATATTGAATTTATAAGTTCAATGAATTAATTAAGTTCACATTCCAAAAAATTACTTAAATGAATTCACCTCTAATCTTAAAAAAATGACAAATGGTTAATAGTTTGTATAGATAGAATAATTATTATAGAAACAGAAAATGGTTTTGAATTATTTATTCAAATTTAAACACTTTTCATGTTGAAAGTCTTTTCAAATTCGAAACCATTTGAAATTCATATTCAAACACCTTAATAAGAATAAAAAAGGCGGGAACAACATTCAGAACTGAAAAGTTTGAAATAAAATTGAATTTTCAGGGCATTGGTCCCGGTTCATGCCACGAACCGGGACCAAAGGGTATTTTCGCGCGCCTTTTCGGTGCCGGACCTTTCGTCCCGGTTGGTTCCACCAACCGGGACGAAAGGTTAGGCCTTTGGTCCCGGTTGGTGCCACCAACCGGGACGAAAGACCCTTTCGTCCCGGTTGGTGGCACCAACCGGGACGAAAGGTCTGCCTCCTTTAAAACTGCTCTGCCTCTTCTTCTTCCCCCAATTCCTCATTTTCGCTAAGGACCAGCGCGCGGAAATTGAATCTCCTGCCGTCAGGCTGCCGAATTTTTCCGTCCGCCGCGCCGCCGCTCGCCGCTCGCCGTCCGCTCCTCCGGTGCCGCCCTCTCCGCGCTCCTCCACGCGCCCGCGCGCTGTTCCCCTCCGGCCTCCACCGCGCCCGCGCCGTCCGGCCTCCACCGCGCCCGCACCGTCCGGCCTCCACCGCGCCCGCGCCGCCCTCCGCCTCCACCGCGCCCACGCCGTCCCCTCCAGCGGGCCGTCCGGCCTCCACCGCGCCCTCGCCGGCCTCCACCATCCCACGCCGTCCCCTCCACCGCGCCCGCGCCGGCCTCCACCGTCGGCCGGTTAGTATAATTTAAATTATTAGTTAGTAATTTTTGTTAGTTAGTGCATTAGTAATTTTAGTTAGTTAGTTTTAGATTTAGTTAGTTAGTTTTAGAAAATTTAGGTTGTTATTTTAGAAAATTTGAAAATGTAGCAAATTTAGCAAAGTTTGAAAATGTAGCAAATTTAGCAAAGTTAATTTAAATTAGTTAGTAATTTAAATTAGTTAGTAATTTAAATTGTTGAATTTGCTGCTGCTTTTAGGGTTAGTAATTTATTTAGTTAGTTTTAGTTAGTAGAAATTTTTCTAAGGTGGTGTGTAGAGTAGAAATTAGGTGTGTATATTTTGCTTAGTTGAAATTTTTCTTAGTTGATTTTGCTTAGTTGATTTTGCTTAGTCGACCAAGTGTTAGTAGAAATTTTGCTAAGGTGGTAGAGTATAAATTAGGTGTGTAGTTTAGGTACATTTTTGTGTTGTTTTTGTAGTGTAGGAAATTTAGTGGTAGGTACGGGCACGGGCATCCTCTCGTCAAATCTCATGTCAAAGATCTACCAACAAAAATGCGAAGATTGCATAGTTGGTACATGGCAGCCTCAAAGAAAGGGGAAAATTGGATCTACGTGGGATATAAGAACGAGCATTACGGGCATGGAGATGACCACGTAATGATTGAATTTTGTGAATTATTTCAGTTATACCAACAAGAAGCCCTTGACAAAGCTATCATCAGCGCCTATTGTCTGTAAGTATTATTTCTGTAGTTAAGTCTCTACCTAGCTCACCTCGTTCATTGCATTTATAATTATCTTACTTATCACTATATTAATTATGCAGAATGAAGATTCTCGAATGCAAAAGAGGACAAATCTATGATATTGGGTTCGTTGATCCAAATACCATTCATGAAAAAAGTCTCCTTGATTTTTACGACCAAACGGAGAATAACTTGGTAAATGCGTTACGGTTCAACGAAGTCAAAAGAGAAATATTATTTCCTTACAACTTCAAGTAAGTGTTACTGTCTTCTACATATTTATTTCGCTTAATTTCTCGATGTTAAGTGTATAATTGATGACTTATGCGTGCGCAGCTTCCACTTTATTCTGCTAATCATTATGCCTGACAAAGGAGTAGTACAAGTCATGGACTCCTTACATAAACCCCTTGAGAAGTGGGCGGACATGCAGGAATGCCTCCAGAGGTAATTTCAATCATTATGGCATTATCGGCAACTTTCCGTTTATTTACTGATAGCAAGTAATTAATATATAACTCCTTTATTCATTTTCTTTGCCGGGCAGGGCTTGGAAACGATTCACCGCCAGGGCTAGGGGTGAATGGGCGAAGGAGCTTACATTTAAACCAATAAATGTAAGTAGTACTATCTAGATCCGCGCATCTCTTTGATTCTAGTTCAATACCATTACCATTTTTTGATCGAACTCTGTTCCCGTAAAGTGCTTGAGCCAGGGAAGCGGGAATCATTTATGTGGATACTACGTCTGCGAGTTCATTCGTCAGACGTGCTGTGAGAAGGGCAGAAAATTAGAACAACTTCAAGTGCGTATGCAATATTCATAATCTTAGTTTATTGCCATCAATTCTGTTTACTTTCATTCATATATATTGACCCTTTTTTAATTAGATCGAACGGTTGCGGGATGGCCTTCTACCACAGGATCGCATACGAGCAATTCAAGAGGAATTTGCCGGATTCTTACTTGCAGAGGTCCTAGATCCGAAAGGAGAATTCTACTGTAAGGTGAAATTAAATAGGGAGAGTGTAAAAGAGATGTATATATGTAGGACGACGAATGAGATGTGTGTAATATATATATTCGTGGCGATGATGTGTAATAGTGGTTCCTCTTATTTAACTAGTAGTGCCATTTTTGTAGTTCTAAGAAATATTTAATTTAAGTTTTTTAAACATGCATGCATTTTTCATAATTAAATAGGTCTTATTTTTCTGAACATTTTGGTATTTTATTCATATTTTTATGAATTATAGAATAAGCATTATTTATTTTATAAATTTAAACAATTTTCTGAAATTTTTGGAAAAAGTAAAATCTGACGGGACAATAGTCCCGGTTCGTATTACGAACCGGGACGGAAGCCCCAGGGCTTTCGTCCCGGTTCGTAATACGAACCGGGACGAAAGCCTCCGCCCTTGCTGCCTGTGGCCGGGCCACGTGCCCCCCCCCCATTCGTCCCGGTTGGTGTCCCAACCGGGACGAGCATTCGTCCCGATTGATTCGTCCCGGTTGGGGAACCGGGACCAATGGCCCAAACCAACCGGGACAAAAGGCTATTTTTCTACTAGTGTATAGAGTTTTCGCAAAGAAAAAAGTGCCTATAGAGAAGATGGTTTCAGAAGATTATTGCACACTGGAGGTTGCAATGTTGCTTAAATTATGTTTCTAGCAGCCAACAAATTTTTGTAAGGAAGTGTTTTTGGGATGGCATACGATGCAGGCCTCGCTTGGCCTCGCCTGCATACTGATCCATCGAGTGAGTTTCTCTCATCAACCCGTCAGCAGATTTCTCATCTATGGAGGTTGCCTCTTTCCAGTTGTACACAAATCATAAGGTTCGACTACTTTGTGACCTTTTTCTTTAGCAAATAAGGATTTTATGGATGCACATGTAGGCACTCATCAAACAAATAATTTTCACAAGAAATGAAGCGCTCGATAATTATATTTTAATGATGATATTTCTCTACTGCAGTAAATACCACCTTGGTCTGCGTTGTGCCTTGACATCGTGAGTTTACTCTTTGGTGTGTGTAGGAGTGGGTTTGTTCTTCTTCTGTTTTTTATTTTATTTCTTCAGAGAGGTTGTTGAATTTCGACTAGGCCTGAAACTCATCATGCAGAAATAAAGCATACTGTTATTTCATTATATTTTCTCACCATTTGCGTGTCACTAATCGTGCAAGGCAAAGTTGATTTTGTCATTCTACACAACAGATGCTAAAATAAAACAGAAAAATTGTGCGTACATCAACCATGTTCAAATAAGAATTCAATGTGCAGAGATTATACTTTCCAATGTATGCAACCGTCTTTACTTATAGGATTTAGACGTTTCTAGAGTTTCAGCTCACAATTTCTACTCTCGGACCCAATAATTGTTACTGTGTCCTCATCAATAAGTGGGACATGCTCTTTTTGCAGCAATTATCCCGGCAGTGGTATATCATATTTCCTTTTAGGCCATAGAATAATATTTTGCTCCTCGAATTTTGCATATAATTATACATATTTTCAAGAATAAACAATACAAATAGTTTTGCAGTTGCGAGAAGATGTTCCATATGATCTTTGTTGGAACCAAATTAGTTCTTAAATAAAATACTACGTCTTTATCTTCAAATAAAAGATGTCCTTCCTTGCAAAAATAAAAATACAAGTATATGTAGGAGAAATTCACTTTGGCACCCGGGTGCACCTGCACCCGGTTTGCTTTTTGATTTTTCAAAATTTGAAAATGCTTCGGAAAAATCTGAAAAAAATTGGACACAAACATACGCAAGTGTCGAACACTCGTGAAAATTTTTGTCAGAAATTTGTCTTTTTTGCACAGAGCAGAAAAATTGGTATTTTCTGTCGAAATTTTACACGAGTGTTCGACACTTGCGTATGTTTCTGCCCAATTTTTTTCAGATTTTTTTGAAGCATTTTCATATTTTTCAAATTTCGAAAACAAAACCGGGTGCAGGTGCACCCGGGCACCAAAACGCCATCCTCTATATGTAGCTACAAACTGAACACTACTTTTAGTGGCCATTCATGAATTTCTTTCCAGCAATGCAGTTAAGCTCATGTATGTAGATATTCTCGCAGCAACGCGCGGGGAATCATCTAGTTCCTGATATATGTACGCACCTTTCGTTAGGTCAACATTTTTCGATCTGAGACCTGTAAGTGCCTCGAATTTTTTTGTCTTTGTGGACTGTTCTGGTTTTGACAGATTCTGTCTTTTGTTTTACATTTTCTCTATTGCAAGTGTTATGTGGAATTCTTTTTTGGGTGGAAGAGCTTAACTTAAGGCTAGTACAGTAGCTAATGTTTAAGATAATTGCCATGTTTGTGTCCTTACAGAATTTGTGAGTTTTTGATTAATTCACTAACCCTCTAATGAGAATGATGTTGAGTTTGGGGTGAAGGGTGTTTTCAAGTAGTAAGAGAGAAGGGTGATGTAATAAGATCAAGAAGAGCGAAGAGCTTAAGCTTGGGGAGGCTCCCATGGATCTCCCTAGCATATTTCAAAGAAGACTCAAGCGTCTAAGCTTGGGGATGCCCAAGGCATCCCCTTCTTCATCGGCAAAATATCAGGTCATCTCTAGTGAGACTATATTTTTATTCCTTCACATCATATGTGCTGTTCTTGGAGCGTCTGTGTGCTTTTACTTTCAGTTTGTTTATGTTTTATCTTCTGGTCACAACTTGTTGGTTCCTAGCATTCTTGTTTGGGAGAGAGACATGTTCTGCTTTATCATTAGAATACTCCTATTCTTCACTTATACTTTTTGAGTATTTATTTCTAGCGCTGTTAAGCTTTTAGCTCCTGTTTTCATGTATCTCTTGTTATGGCTATTAGTTCTTTTAAAGAAAGTACACTCTTGCTTCACTTATACTTGTTTGGAGAGTTGTTTAAATAAGTTGATTGATGTTTGGTTGGAACAGAAAATGTTGCATGTGGTAATTGGCATATTGGAAAATGCTTACATACTCATGTAGATCACTATCTTGGATAATTTGATACTTGTCAATTGTTGTGAGTTACTAAGTAGACTTGTTTAAGCTTTTGTATCATGTAAGCAAAACCCATTAATGAAGAACTGCTGTAAAGCTTGTTGAAATTTGGTTTGTAGAAGTGGTAATTCCAAGGTCTAGATATTTTCTAGTAAAAGAGTTTGGTTAACAAGGAAGACAATGTGGAGTCTTATAATGTTTCTAATATGTTGTCATATAAGTTTTTGCTATATCGGTTGATAGTTTCTGTTTGCTTAAAATAACCTTGTTAGCCTAAAACTCTGTACTAAGCGGGAATGCTGCTTGTGCATACAAAACCTTGAGCCAAAATCCACGCCATCTATGTCCACCATACCTACCTACCTATATGTGGTATTTTCTTGCCACTCCAAGTAAAATTTTCATGTGCTACCTTTAAAATATTCAAAATACTCCTTTTTTGTCTGATGAGGAAGCAGTAGAGAGCTGGTTATAACTTGTGACAAGCAAGGTCATTCCCCCCCTTTCACCCAGTGTTGATGGTTTACATCCTCACTTGAATCAACCCGAGAGCGGCTTAAGAAAAATATAAATATAACTCACCATTCTCCTCCGCACAATGAAAATCTGAGAAATCAGCTCAAAACATTGGTTAGTGGTGAAACAAAGGAGAAAGAGGAATGTACTCGTTCCTCTAAAACCAGCCGCTCTCACAAGTCTAAAAGCCTTGCTTGTTATGGGGGACTAGCTAGTTTCTTTGTTGTGAAGTCGTTGATGAAAGCATGCATATCTCAAAATTGTTTTACTTCTGTTCTATAAAAATTAAAAAGCCCTAGCACATGACTAATCCCTGCTTCCCTTTGCGAAAGGCCTTTCTTTTACTTTTATGTTGAGTCAGTTTTCCTACTTCCTTCTATCTTCCACAAGCAAACACTAGTGTCAACCTTGGTACAACAATTGTTATTTGATAGTGTATTTGACTTATTATATTGCTTTGTATTGATAATATCCATGAGATAAATATGTTGATGTTGAAGCAATGGCTGAAACTGAAATCTTCCTTTGTGTTGGTCAAATGTCTTTTACTTAGAGATTATTGATTTGTGGGTTAACTCTTGTGCAACACTTTTGGATTCAAGTCTCCAAGGTACTATTCATGAAAAGTTTTGCTCTTATGATTCAGTTGCTTACTCATTGCTTAGTTAGTAGCAAACTATAAGCCATTGACTTGGATCACTTCATTCATACCCATGTGCTTTACACTATTATTTGATCAAGATTGTGTGGTAGCATGTCACCTCAAAAATTATTTTTGTTTTTATCGTTTTACCTACTCGAGGACGAGTAGGAACTAAGCTTGGGGATGCTGATACATTGCAAACGTATCTATAATTTTGATGTTCCATGTTGTTATTATGCCTGTTGTTATATGTTTTGCATACACTTGATATCATTTTTATACATTTTCTGGCACTAACCTATTAACAAGATGCCACAGTGCCAGTTCCTGTTTTCTGCTGTTTTCCGTTTCAGAAAAGTACTTAAGGAAATATTCTCGGAATTGGACGAAAATCGACGGGCGTTAATATTTCACCTAGACAATCACAGAGGCCGAAGGAGAGCCGGAGAGGCGCCAGAGGGCGCCCTCACTAGGGCTCGGCGCGACCCTACCTCTGGCCGCGCTGAGGGGTGGTGTGGCCCCCTCGGGTGCCCTCCGACGCCGCCCCTTCGCCTACATAATCCTCCTGTCCCTAAAACCCTAAGGACCCAAGTCATATTCTACGAAAAGTTCCAGAGCCACCGTCATCGCCAAACCCTACTCAGGAGGGTTCCTGAAGCTCTTCCCGGCACCCTGCCGGAGGGGAGATCATCACTGGAGGGCTCTACACCACCATGCCTGCCTCCGGAGTGATGTGTGAGTAGTTCATCTTTGGACTACGGGTCCATAGCAGTAGCTAGATGGTAGTCTCTCCCCTTTGTGCTATCATGTTTAGATCTTGTGAGCTGCCCTACATGATCAAGATCATCTTATTGTAATGCTACATGTGGTGTTTGCTGGGATCCGATGAATATTGATACTATGGTCAAGTTGATTATCAATCTATCTTTATATGTTGTTTATGATCTTGCATGCTCTCCGTTATTAGTAGATGCTTTGGCCAAGTAGATGCTTTTAACTCCAAGAGGGAGTACTTATGCTCGATAGTGGGTTCATGCCTCCGGTAATCTGGGTGAGTGACAGAAACATCTAAGATTGTGGATGTGCTGTTGCCACTAGGGATAAAACAACAATGCTATGTCCAAGGTCATTTGTATTGTTAACATTACACACTTTGCTTAATGCAATT
Organism: Puccinellia tenuiflora; assembly: GCA_012064385.1. Classification (NCBI taxonomy): domain Eukaryota; kingdom Viridiplantae; phylum Streptophyta; class Magnoliopsida; order Poales; family Poaceae; genus Puccinellia; species Puccinellia tenuiflora. Next base: position 119,730 of record QRDG01001661.1, on the reverse strand, counting down.
ATCTGTTGCTTGCAACTTAATACCAACGGGGGACACAGATGTTAACCTGGCGGTGGATTATTAGTCATAGATGCTGTTGGATAATGGTCTATGTATCTTGTTGTAATGCCCAATTAAATCTCATAGTAATCATCTTGTCATATATTTGCATTGTCATGCGTTCCCTATTTGTCAATTGCCCAGCTGTAATTTGTTTACCCAGCATGTTAGTTATCTTTTATGGAGAGGCACCTCTAGTGAACTGTGGACCCCGGTCCATTCTTTTACACTGAAACAAGCACCGTTTACACCACATTCCTTCATCATTTGCTCGTTGTCCACTTTTTGCATTTACATTCATTTTTTACAGCATACGCTTAATCCTTTGTTTTTCAGCAAGCCGGGGAGATTGACAACCTTCCTATTTCATTGGGGCAAAGTAGTTTGATTGTGTTGTGTGCAGGTTCCACGTAAGGACTGGTGTTGCGCTGCACTTGTAGCCGACAACCTTCTGAGCACTTTCTAATTCCTCCTGGATTGATAACCTTGGTTTCTTACTGAGGGAAAACTGCTGCTGCACTACATCATACCTTCCTCTTGGGGTCTCCCAACGAACGTGTGGTTTCACGTCATCAATTAGTAAAGAACTACCATAAAGCTTGAAATTATTGTGCTTGTTCTGCTTGGTAGCTCTCAAAGTCTAGATATTCTTTTTGCAAAGAGTTGGTTTGGCTAACAAGGTAGACGGTGTGAAGTCTGGTGGTTATGCATAATGTATATCTGTAGTCATTCATTAAACCAAGTTGATGTTATGTGTTTGCTTGATATCCTGCTAAGTGATGGCGTGGATCAGACATTCACTAGGAACCCCAAGAGGAAGGTATGATGCAGCGTAGCAGCAGTTTTCCCTTGCTACAAAACCAAGGTTATCGAATCCAGTAGGACTTGGAGAAGGCTTGGAGAGGTGTCAATCTACTCTGGCGCTTATAGATCAACGCGGACCTGCACACAATCACAAACAAGTACTTTGCCCAGACGAAATAGAGAGGTTGTCAATCTATCCGGCTTGCCGAACACAAAAGATTAATTGTGCAGATGTAAAATATGAAGAGAGTGAATTATGACCAGCGAGCAAATGATGATGAAATGCTATTAAAATGGTTGTAAACAATGTAGGAAAATAGGACCGGGATCCACAGTTCACTAGCGGCGTCTCTCCAGAAGATATACATGATGGGTAAACAAATTACAGCATGGCAATTGACATAATTGTGGGCGCACAATAAGGCTATAATAAAACAATATAGTTCACTGTTTCATATAATATGGGCATTACGTCAAAATACATAGACCGTTATCCAACTGCATCTATGACTAATAGTCCACTCCGGGATCGCTGTCCAGCATGTCATCCAAAAGCATTAAGTTGCAAGCAACAGATCATTGCAATAAGCAAGGTGCATAATGTAAGCAATGTAAATGACACAAGGAAATCACACCGATGTTTTCTCCCTAGTGGCAACAACACATCTCTCGTCTTAATCATTTCTGTCAACCCGAGCTCAGACAAGAGAGGCATGAACCCACTATCTAGCATAAATACACCCTCATACAACACTAATAATTACTTGGCCAAAGCATCCAGTAGCATCGGAGAGCATGGAAGATCATAGATAAAACACAACACATAGATGAACAGAAGTAATGACTTCCACAATTCATCGGATCCATGCAAACATAATCATGTAATAGTACAGATAATATGATCTTCATCATGATAGGCAGCTCACAAGATATAAGAAATGGAGTACAAGGAGGAGAGACAACCATCTAGCTACTGCTATGGACCCGTAGTCCCGTGGTGGACTACTCACGCATCACTCCGGAGGCAGGCATGGTGGTGTAGATGCCTTCAGTGTCAATTCCCCTCTCCGGCAGGGTGCCGGGAAGAGCTGCAGAACCCTCCCGAACTAGGGTTGGAGATGGCGGCGGCCTCGGATGTCTTCTGGAAAATATGATCGGGCATCAGACCAATTTATAGGCGAAGAGGCGACTCAAGGCGACGAAGGAGGGCGCCAGGTGGGCCCCAGGCGTGGCCTAGGGTGGGGCCGCGCCTGGAGGGCGTCTAGAGGCTGGGAGCCTCCCCTCCGGGCGTCCTTCGGGTTCCGTCTTTGTTTCAACTTGGAAATAAATCACGTAAATTTTCAGCGTGTTCCGAGAAACTTCACAGAACAACTTTACTGAAACAAAAAGACAGCAGAAAACAGGAACTGGCACTGGGCATCTTGTTAATAGGTTAGTTCCATAGATCATGCCAAAATGATATAAAAACATGTGGCACTGACATAAAATCAAGCATGGAACATCAAAAATTATAGATACGTCGAAGACGTATCAGCATCCCCAAGCTTAACTCCTGTTCGTTCTCGAGTAGGTAAGTGATAACAAAATAATTTTTGAAGTGGCATGCTACCAACACAATCTTGATCATGTAATCATGTAAAGCATATGAACTGAATGCACTAATCCAAAACAAAGGTTCATTGAATGAAACAAACAATGATCAACCAGGTGTAACATCTAAGCAAGAATTTACTAGAAAAGAGTACCTTGGAGATTTAAAAGTATAACACTTGACAATGATTGATATCTCACAAAGCAATATTAGTTCAACAAAGGAGTTTGTCCAACACAAAGGAAGATTTAAATTTTCAGCAAACAGCTTCAACTTACAGCTTGTTTATCTCAAGATAAAGTCAATACAAAGTTTTCACAGTTAGACACAAAGATAATATGAAGTAAAACATGAATCAAAGTTGATACCAAGTGATTCCTTGACGGGGTTAAGAAGGAAGAGGAAAACCGACTCAACATAAAAGTAAAAGAAATGCCCTTCGCAGAGGGAAGCAGGGATTAGTCATGTGCTAGAGCTTTTTATTTATTTTTTTGATTTTTTGAAAGAAGTAAAACAGTTTTGAGATATGCATTGCTTTCGTCAATGACTTCACAGTAAAGAAACTAGCTAGTCCCCCATTTCAAGCAAGGCTTTTAGACTTTTGAGAGCGGCTGGTTTTAGAGGAACGAGTACATTCCTCTTTCTCCTTGGTTTCACCACTATCCAATGTTTGACTGATTTCTCAGGTTTTCATTGTGCGGAGGAGAATGGTGAGTTATATTTATATTTTGCTTAAGCCGCTCTCGGGTAAATTCAAGTGAGGACGTGAACCATCAACACCGGGTGAAAGGGGGGAAATGACCTTGCTTGTCATAGGTTATATCTAGCTTCCTACTGCTTCCTCATGAGCTTAAAAACAGAGTCACAAAAAGGAGAATTTTGAAAGTTTAAAGATAGCACATGAAAATTTTACTTGGAGTGGCAGGGAAATACCACATGTAGGTAGGTATGGTGGACACAAATGGCAAAGATATTTAGCTCAGGGATTTGGATGCACGAGAAGTATTCCCTCTCAGTACGGAATTTTTGGGCTTACCAGGATATCAAGCAAACACATAACATCAACTTGGTTCAATGAATGACTACAGATATACATCATGCATAACCACTAGACTTCACTCCATCTACCTTGTTAGCCAAACCAACTCTTTGCAAAAAGAATATCTAGACTTTGAGAGCTACCAAGCAGGACAAGCACCACAATTTTAAAGCTTTACAGTAGTTCTTTACTAATCTATTCTCACTACATGATCCACAAGTTTAAGCATTAATCTAATTCATATCTCTAAACCATTGACAAGGATCAAAGATTCAAGATAATGATCTACAAGATTAAGCAGCACTTTTTACACTTCCTACATGATAATTTCCACTTAACCAAACACCAATCAACTTATTTGAAACGAAACTAGAAGAGTGAAGCAACAAGGGCAATACCTCCGAACTACAAAAGCTAACAGCTCTGAACAAGAGATGCTTGAAAACAAGAACTGGAAGCAAAATAACAAAGGCTAAATACTAAACACATATAAGTGAAGAACAAGTGTGTATAATGAAAAAGCGGAGCGTGGCTCTCTCCCAAACAAGCATGCGTGGATCGAAATTATTACAAAGACCAGAGAACTAAGCACAAATAAACTGAAAATAAAAACAAACTGACGCTCCAAGAACAGCACATAATGTGTAAAGGAACAAAAATATAGTACCTTGAGAGAAACCGATGATTGTTGATGAACAAGGGGATGCCTTGGGCATCCCCAAGCTTAGACGCTTGTGAATTCTTAAATATTTCAGAGGAGGGTCCATGGGGAGCCTCCCCAAGCTTAGGATTTTATCCCTTCTTGATCTTTCTTCATCACCTCGCACTTGGATACTTGAAAACTTTCATCACGCAAAACCTATAGCAACTTCATTAGAAGGGTTAGTCCAAAAAAACAATATCTTCCTTCAGTTTCAAAGCACATATTATGAACTTATTTTTTTACAACATTAGCTACTATCACAAAGGTCTAAGTAAAGCTCTAGCTTTGAAAAAGTTTCACTCTGCCCGTGAAAGAAGCAATGCAAAACTAAGGACAGAATCTGTCAAAAACAGAACAGACTATAAATATGAATTTTTTTGGGGCACTTCTAGACCTCAAATTAGAAAACTTAAATCTAGAGAAAGGTAGAAAAAACTCTGGTGCTTTCTTTCAAAAATTTGCAGCCACAGGTGACGTTCTGTGATTTTTTGGATTTTCGAACAGGGAAGAACAGAAATCATTTTCTGGACAGCAAACTCACAAATTAATCTTCCTCTCTTTAGAGGCTATTCTTGGCACCAAAAAACAAAACAAGAAGATACAAGGGAGTCGTTACAGAAGTAACATCACCCAAAACTCAAAGAAACCAAAAAGAAACAGAAGGTAAAATAAAATGGGTTGCCTCCCATAAGCGCTTTTCTTTAAGGGCAAATTCAAGTTTTATCAATAAAGCCCAATTCAAAATCACTCTTTGGCTTACCAATGGAATCAAAAGGTTTCTTTATCATCTTCCTAGGGAAATGTTCCATCCCTTTTTTCAGTGGGAATTGAAATTTAACATTGCCCACTCGTAGTGGATGGGGACAGTAACAACATGGTGCCGGAAATTCAGTCTCTGATGCATGAATTCTCTGATATATTCGCCAAGTGATACGTCCAAAACATATCTACTTTTCCAAACACTTTTGCTATTGTTTATCCTCTAATTTACATGATTTTAGTGGAACTAACACGGACTGACGCTGTTTTCAGCAGAATTGCCTTGGTGTCTTATTTTTGTGCAGAAATCAAAGTTCTCGGAAAAATCTGGAAAAATTCCAGAAAATATATTTTTGCAGAAGACCCACAGAGCCAGAAGGGAGACTGAGGGAGCAAGCCACAGCCCCTAGACGCCACCTGGCCGCGGCCCAGGGCTGGCCGCGCCTGGGGCCCACCTGGCCAGGTGGTGGCTCGGCTGGCGACGCCCCTTTCGCCTATTTACTTCGTTCGACCTAAAAACGCCAGAACCCCCGATCATTTTTTTCAGAAAAGATATAGAGCACCGCCGCCTCCTTGAAACCTAATTCGGGGACTAGAAGTTCCTATTCCGGCACCCTGTCGGGATGGGGATTGAAGGGGAGATCGTCGCCATCGTCATCACCTCCGCCTCTCCATCGACCAACCACGTTTCCCCCATCCATGTGTGAGTAATTCCCCGCTGTAGGCTGAGGGGATGTTAGGGATTGGATGAGATTGTTCATGTAATAAGATGTCCGATTGTTAGGGCATGATGCCTAGTATCTGTGAGAGTGTTTTTTATTGTTGTTGCAACTTGGTGTGCTTAATTCTTGAAACTTAGGGCCCGAGTGCCATGTTTTCAGATCTGAACATATTTTGATAAATGTTGTTTTGGATCATATCTACAAGTTGTTTGCACCTGTTATTGCCCGGAACCCGAGGCCCCAAAGTGACAGCTTTTGGGACAACCGAAGGGGATGGTTTTGACATGAGGATTACGTGTATTCATTGAACGTTAATGCTTTGCTCCGGTACTTTGTAAAAAGGAGTGTCTTAATTACCTTTCGGTTCCTCATAAAGGCCCCGCTGACACGGGATGGTTGGACAAAAGATGTCGTGCAAGTTTCTCATTGCGAGCACGCACGACTACCTACGGAATACATGCGTATGTTTATTTAGCACCTCGATACTATTTATTTGTTTATCTGCATGTTGCCTTGATTAATTATTTCATGAACTATGTCATCCATCCAGCGCCCGTATTTACATTCCCATGCATACGGTGTTTTAATACTGTTGTCACTACAATTGCTACTATTGTTGTTTTTACATTATTACTACTGTTACTTTATTACTGCTGCTGTTATACTACTGTTGCTACTGATAAATTACACCAAGTGAGTTACTTTCCAGGTGCAGCTGATCTGACAAATCAGCTGCTAAGGCTTATAAATATTCTTTGGCTCCCCTTGTGTCGAATCAATAAATTTGGGTTTTACTTCCCTCGAAGACTGTTGCGATCCCCTATACTTGTGGGTCATCAAGACTATTTTCTGGCGCCGTTGCCGAGGAGCATAGCTTTATTTATAAGTTCACTTGGGAGTTATTCTGTCTGCTGCAATCTATTCTTCATTATGAAGGATAAGCGTGATCCTAAGTTTCCAATACTACCTTCCATTACAAGGAAAGATACTGCTCTCAACTCTAAAGCCGCTTTTGATTCACCTACTGTTTTGAATAAGCTTGTTACACCACCGCACACTTCACATGTTGCTTCTGCTAGTTCTGATACTGTGTCTGATGAATTTGATGATGCTTCAACTATACTAGATGAGTCTGGCTCTCTAGGTCCTTTTTTCGATTCTATGGTTGCTAAATCTAAAGAAATTGAATTTGATGAAAATCCTAGTGAAAATGTCATTACACCTGCTGCCTCTCCTGAGGAAATTATGGTAGTAGTTATCCTGATGATGCTTATGTTGAAATTGATGATGAATTTATTAGAGCAAGCATTGATATTGACACTTCCGACCCTGAGATACGGAAGAAACTGCTTGAAAAACATACTATGAATTATAAAACTGCTCATGATCCTGAGTTTGCCATGTATCCTATTAATATTGAGGAAAAGGATTATGATTTTTCTGTTGATTTGTCACTAATATCTATTGTTGAAAATGAACCCTTTTATGGAAAGAAAATGATAATGCGACTCATGAGCAAACTCACTATTTTGAGTAGGTTGTTTTCTGATGACAAGAAGAAACAAGGTTATTACATAACAAAGCATTTTTCCTTTTCATTGAAAAATGAAGCTAAAAGTTGGTATAGCAATTTAGCTAGTGGATCCATCAAAAGCTTTGATGAATTGGTAAAAATCTTCTTTGAAAAATATTATCCCGCTTATGTGCAACATGCTGCTTTGCAAAGAATTTTCAATTTTAAACAAATTGAGAAAGAGTGTCTACCCGAAGCTTGGGGGAGGTTTTGTGCCTTACTCAGGGCTCGGCCTGGACACATGATACCTAAAAATGAGCTCATGGATATTTTTTATAATGGACTAACAGATGAATCTAGAACATATCTGGATAGTTGTGCTAGTTGTGTTTTCAAGAAAATGACTTCAAATGAAGCCAAAGAATTATTGGCTAAAATAAGTAGGAATCATGATGATTGGTCCACACCCGAGCCGCCGCCAATGCCACCACCAGTGCCAACTCAGACATCAAAGAAGAGGGGCATTCATGTGCTAAATTCTGAAACTATGCAGGAAGCAAAGAAATCTCTTAAGGAGAAAGATATTAAAGCTGAAGAAGTTAAAAATCTACCACCTATTGAAGCGTTATGTGAGCCTATCACTCATTCCCCTATGGTAGAGGTACACTCTCTTCTTGATTTTAATGCTAGTGATGTTCCTTATAGGAAACCTCCTGATCAATGTTTGGATGAATTTGATAATTTTATTATTAAGCAAACTCATTTCAACACTCAAGTTCAGAATCAACTGCAAGAAAAAATTTATATCATTAAAAATTTGCATGATGTTTTAGAAAGAACTGCTAATGATGTCAAAGGACTTACCAAGCATTTTGCCATGGTTCAAACTCAACTTGAACAAATTGCTAAAGTGCAAAAAGATTTGCTTGCTGAAACCTTTAAAAAAGATGATAAACATGCTTTTGGTATTATAACTAGAGGTGGTACTGCTACCCAGGATCCTTTATATCCCGAGGGACATCCTAAAAGAATTGAACAAGAGTCTCAATTAGCTGAGAATAACATTGCTACTCCTCCTAAGAAAAAGAAAAAGAAAAAGAAGAAGCATAAAGAAGTAGGAGAGACTAATGAGTTGCAAATTGATAAAGAACCTGTCGTAGAAAATCCTAATAATATTTCTATCTCTGATGCTGAAACTGAAGATGATAATGAACCTGTTAATGGTACTGATAAAGACAATGAACCTAATAAAGAAGAAAGTGATGGAGAACCTGAAAAACCTCCTAAAAATAGGAAGTATAATAAGGAAGAACTTGTTGCTAGGAAGCATGGTAGTGAAAGGCAACCTTGGGTGCAAAAGCCTATGCCTTTCCCTAACAAGAATTATAAATCAAAGGAAGAAGAGCATTATAATAAATTTTGTGAGTGGATGAAACCTCTCTTTTTGCAAATTCCTTTGACTGATGCTATTAAACTGCCTCCTTATTCCAAATATACGAAAGATAGTGTTTCTAACAAAAGGAAAATTCCTACTGAGAAGATTTCCACTATGCTTGCTAATTATTCTTTTAATGGAAAAATCCAAAGAAGCATGGAGACCCAGGTATCCCAACTATTCCTTGCTCAATTAAGAATAATTATGTTAGAACTGCTTTATGTGATCTTGGTGCAGGAGTAAGTGTTATGCCCTTCTCTCTTTATAAAAGGCTTTAATTGGGAAAATTGATACCCACTGATATTTCTTTACAAATGGATGATAAATCAACTGTTGTTCCTATTGGCATTTGTGAGGATGTTCATGTTCAAGTGACTAATAATTGTCTTATCTTAACTGATTTTGTGGCACTTGATATGCATGAGGATGATAATATGTCTATTATTCTTGGGAGACCTTTCTTAAATACTGCAGGGGCTGTCATTGACTGCAACAAAGGGAAGGTTACTTTTAATGTTAATGACAAAGAGCACACGGTTTATTGTCCAAAGAAGGTTGACAAGGTTTATGGTTTAAATTCTATTGCAAATGTTAAAAACGTCAAGATTGGAGATATTGATTGTCCCATATATGATCATAACAAGGAATATCAATTTTTGATGATTGGGACAATAGCCATCAAGTATGAGGTAACATAATTGTTTGGTGGAATTCAAAATTTTGTGTTATATAAAATAAGCTTGAAGCAAGACTTGATCAACCTTGTTCTCAAATTTATTTTATATACATGAAACCATGATTTCCATGTTATTTTTGTTTTGATGATTGTGTAGCACTTCTGTGATTTTAGTGTTTGCTTGATTTTGCATCTTTTTAAAATTCATTTTTGAGATTTCAAGTCATTTTATAACCCTGAAAATGTCCTGAAATCAAAGTTGCCAAAAAATTCTGGAAATTTTTTGCAAATATTTTATGCATAAAATGGGGTCCTGCGGCACCAGAGGCTGCCTAGGGGGACCCACCATGTGGGCAGGTGACCCCTGGCCGCGGCCAAGCCTTGGCCGCGCCTGGGTGGCACCTGGGGCCCACCAGGCCCCCACATGGTGAGCTTCCTCCCCATTCTTTCTCTCTCTCTCTCTCTCGACTTTTCACTCCACCATTGCCCAAACCCATGTTGTTGCTGTTCTTGCTCGAGATTTTTGATCTACTTGCTGAGCCCATCATTTCTGCTGAGATTTAGATCATTTGCTCTCCGATATGTGACTCCTCCATCTATCCAATCAAATTTTTGAATGGTTTAGTATATCTTGAGTATTTTGCTGCTGTAGGTGACTTGTTTAGTGAGCTTGCATGCTTGTGTATGAATTTGTTAATTAGTTTTGATGCATGGTTTAGCTCTCTTATAGTTCCTATAGTGTTACCCATGAATTTTTCATTCTAAAATCAAGTTTTATGAGGTTTGTTAAAAAAAATTAGAATAAGAAGATGGCTTGGTATGACTATGGAAACCCTCCATTTGTGCCAACAAGTTTAGTTGAACCTCAGGTTATGGAGGTTGAGCGTGAAGAACCTGTGTATCCTTCAATTTTCCCTTGCAAGGATTTCCTGAGAGCTGCAGGTATTCTAGAGGATTTCAATGAGCTAATCTCTAATGCAGGATTGGAGCATTTTGTAGCTGATGAGCTTCCACAATATGCAAAATTAACTATGTCATTTGTACAAAGTTTTAAATTCCACAATTCAAGAGATAATCCCACTGTGTCATTCAACATTTACCACAAAGCTGTGGGTATGCAACTTTCTGAGTTTTGCAGGGAGATTAAGGTTCCAAGTTGGGGAACCTCCCGCATGATTAAGGAGGATTCTAGGGAGTTCAATTCCCTCTTCCTAGAATTTTGCCAAGGAAAGAACCGCATTGCCGACAAGGGTAGGATTCGGAATATTCAAATTCCAGCCGTCAGGTATCTTGCTCACTATATTTCTAGAGGTATTTTGGCAAGAGGCAATGCAAGCAAGATTTCAACTCCTAACTTGGCCATTCTTGATGCTGCACTCACTGGGAATAAAATCTACAATATCGGTGCTTTGATTGCTCAGCGTCTTTCCACCAATAGTGTGAAAGGACAGTTCTATGGAGGCCTTATTGCCTCGCGTTTGCTTTCTTACTCCGGTTTAAGCATTGATCCAACTGATATTAAGTTCTTAGATTCTAGACTTGATCTTCATTCCATGAAGCTTCATCATTTTGTCACCTGTTCCTCCACCATCGATAACATGTTTTATGAATTGTTGTTTGCTTCTAACTCTGAGCGACTAGTTCGTCTCCCAGCACCTCTTTTGTTTAACCATGATGCCAGGGGAGGATGGGCATTTGTGGAAAAGGAGCTGGATGCCTATTTGGAGTCCCAAGAGGGGCACGAGGAGCATACAGCTGAGCAAGATAGAGAGGAATACACCCCAAATTATTTTGGGGAAGGCTCCTCGCACTACTACCAGGACGCAGGGACTTCCTCACCGCAGCCACCAGAGCCGACCTACCCCACCTACGATGCACCAGGGTGGAACCCATGGGGCGGCCACCACTGAGTCCCAACTTAGGCCAAAAGCCTAAGCTTGGGGGAGTATGTATTCTTACCGACACTTCACTCATTTATATATTCTAGTCGGTATATGTGTTCTTACTTTGTATATCCATATTGTGTCTTCTTGGTTTAGTTTCTTGCTATCGTTTTTGTCTTTCAAACTTCGAAAACCCAAAAACATTTTCCTTTACTTTAGTTTCGGTTTGCTGTTTGTTTTTCTTTCTTTTTCTGTTTTTCAGTTTTGTCTTTTTGTTCTTTTCTTGCTAAATTGAAAATCCAAAAAGATTTCCTTTGGTTATTTGTTTGCTTCTCTTAGTTCTTAAAATCCGAAAAGCCAAAAATATTTTCCCTTTCCTCTTCTATTTTTGTAGATGAGATGCAAGGTTCGATCAAATTCTCACAGCGTCGCTCGGGCTCGATCTTTATTTCCATATCATTCGGTCATGCAAGGGAAAGAGCAATAATGACAATATTTGGCGAAGTGGACATGGTAAATGAGCTGGTATGAACTCTATTTATTTTCTCTTTTGTACATATACTTGTCCATATGATCATGCTTTGGCTCGTCCTGATAATTAGTTATATTGGTAATGTATACTTGGTAGTTCATATTTTCCTATGATTAGTTTCAACTGTCTAGGAGTGAATAATTTGCCATGCAGAAATTAACATGTATTGCTTCATTCATAATTTAGTATGGTATTGTGGTATCCTCCTCTGAATAATTCATGTTGGATTGACTTGGCACATGTTTACACATGATTGGCTAAAAGAAAGTCTCATGCCTCATTGAACTTTTTTCCTCAAAGTATTGATATCACTTTTATGTCTTGTTTAATATTGTTTTGTCACAAAGCATGATTATGACAAGTATTGCTCTCTTAGTTGTCGCTTCCCAGTCTTTTGCTAGCCTTCACTTGTACTGAGCGGGAATGCTGCTCGTGCCTCAAAAATCCTTGAAACCAGTCTTCCCAAAGTGTCCACCATAAATTCCTATATGTGGTATTTACTTGCCATTCCAAGTAAATTTGTCATGTGCTACCTTTAAAATATTCAAAATGCCCTTTTTGTGCCTCTGTTTTTAGCTCATGAGGAAGCAGTAGGAAGCTAGATATAACCTGTGACAAGCAAGGTCATTCCCCCCTTTTCACCCGGTGTTGATGGTTCACGTCCTCACTTGAATTTACCCGAGAGCGGCTTAAGCAAAATATAAATATAACTCACCATTCTCCTCTGCACAATGAAAACCTGAGAAATCAGTCAAACATTGGATAGTGGTGAAACCAAGGAGAAAGAGGAATGTACTCGTTCCTCTAAAACCAGCCGCTCTCAAAAGTCTAAAAGCCTTGCTTGAAATGGGGGACTAGCTACTTTCTTTACTGTGAAGTCGTTGACGAAAGCATGCATATCTCAAAACTATTTTACTTCTGTCGAAAAAATCAAAAAAATAATAAGAAGCTCTAGCACATGACTAATCCATGCTTCCCTCCGCGAAGGTCCTATCTTTTATTTTCATGTTGAGTCACCATATCCTTCCTTGAGCACTTCTTCGAGAGCATAGTTGTCATTCTTATTATAAATATGCTTTGTTGCAAAATACTATTAACTGAATTATAGTTGTGATGTTTATATTTTTTATATCCTTGTTCTAGTCTCCACTTGAACTTCAGAGGTGCTCTGCATTTCTGTTTTGTGGTACTAGAAAGGGCTAGCGATATACCATCATACCATACTTTATTTTGGGCATTGCAATCTTGTTAATAGTTGTATGGCATATTATTAATTCTTAGTATGTTGGATTATTTTCATATGTCTATATAGTTGCTAAGTTGCATTTCTACTATGACTTTTGTCATGCACTTGTTAAAGTCTTGACCATAAGCACAAGTATGTTTACATCATGAGAAGCAAATGTGTTTGTAAAAGTTTCTTTTATCGCGTTTAGTTTGCCAACTGAATTGCTTGAGGACAAGCAATATGCTAAGCTTGGGGGAGTTTGATACGTCCAAAACGTATCTACTTTTCCAAACACTTTTGCTATTGTTTCTCCTCTAATTTGCATGATTTGAATGGAACTAACACGGACTGACGCTGTTTTCAGCAGAATTGCCTTGGTGTCTTATTTTTTTTTCAGAAATCAAAGTTCTCGGAAAAATTTGGAAAAATTCTAGAAATTATATTTTTACAGAAGACCCACGGAGCCAGAAGGGGGACTGCGGGAGCCAGCCACAGCCCCCAGACGCCACCTGGCCGCGGCCCAGGGCTGGCCGCGCCTCGGGCCCACCTGGCCAGGTGGTGGCTCGGCTGGCGATGCCCCTTTCGCCTATTTACTTCGTTCGACCTAAAAACGCTAGAACCCCTGATCATTTTTCCAGAAAAGATACAGAGCGCCGCCGCCTCCTCGAAACCTAATTTGGGGACCAGAAGTTCCTGTTCCGGCACCCTGCCAGGATGGGGATTGAAGGGGAGATCGTCGCCATCGTCATCACCACCGCCTCTCCATCGACCAAACACGTTTCCCCCATCCATGTGTGCGTAATTCCCCGCTGTAGGATGAGGGGATGTTAAGGATTAGATGAGATTGTTCATGTAATAGGATGTCAGATTGTTAGGGCATGATGCCTAGTATCTGTGAGAGTGCTTTTTATTGTTGTTGCAACTTCGTGTGCTTAATGCTTGACACTTAGGGCCCGAGTGCCATGTTTTCAGATCTGAACATATTTTGATAAATTTTGTTTTGGATCATATCTACAAGTTGTTTACACCTGTTATTGCCCGGAACCCGAGGCCCCAAAGTGACAACTTTTGGGACAACCGAAGGGATGGTTTTGACTTGAGGATTACGTGTATTCATTGAATGTTAATGCTTTGCTCCGGTACTTTGTAAAAAGGAGTACCTTAATTACCTTTCGGTTCCTCATAAAGGCCCCACTGACAGGGGATGGTTTGGACAAAAGATGCCATGCAAGTTTCTCATTGCGAGCACGCACGACTACCTACGGAATACATGCCTATGTTTATTTAGCACCTCGATACTGTTTATTTGTTTATCTGCATATTGCCTTGATTAATTATTTCATGAACTATCTCATCCATGTAGCGCCCGTATTTACATTCCCATGCCTACGATGTTTTAATACTGTTGTCACTACAATTTCTACTATTGGTGTTTTTACATTATTACTGCTGCTGTTATAATACTGTTGCTACTGATAAATTGCACCAAGTGAGTTACTTTCCAGGTGCAGCTGATCTGACAAATCAGCTGCTAAGGCTTATAAATATTCTTTGGCTCCCCTTGTGTCGAATCAATAAATTTGGGTTTTACTTCCTCGAAAACTGTTGCGATCGCCAATACTTGTGGGTCATCACCAAGCCAACAGAGCTACCTCCTTCCCGCTCGGCTGATCACCGTATCCCATTGGTTCCAGGAGCACAACCAGTCTAGGCGAGACCATATCGCTATATACCGCAGCAGAAGACTAAAATTGAGAATCAAATGAAGGAAATGTTAGCCAATGGGATTATCTAACGCAGTGTGAGCTCCTTTGCCTCCCCCGTGCTGTTAGTAAATAAAAAAGATGGCACATGGCGGTTTTGCGTTGATTATCGCCAGCTCAATGCCTTGACAGTCAAGCACAAACACCCAGTGCCTGTAGTTGACGAGTTGTTGGACGAATTGGCAGGTACACAATGGTTTACCAAGTTAGACCTCCACTCCGGCTATCATCAGATTCGCATTGCTCCAGGAGAACAACACAAGACGGCGTTCCAAACTCATCATGGCTTGTTTGAGTTCATGGTGATGCCTTTTGGACTTACTAATGCGCCGGCCTCCTTTCAGAGTTTGATGAATCATGTCTTTGCTGGCTTGCTCAGAAAATGTGTCCAGGTATTTGTTGATGATATTTTTGTATATAGTCCAACTCTACAGGAGCATGTGTGCCATCTGCGAGCTGTGTTTGAGTTACTTCAACAACACAAGTTGCTGGTTAAATATAACAAATGTTCCTTTGCCCAACAACAGTTAGAGTACTTGGGGCATGTGGTGGGCAGTCAAGGAGTGTCAACTGACCCTAGCAAGATAGTTGCTGTACAGAAATTTCCGCAGCCAAAACAGAAAAGGAGTTGAGGGGAATTTTGGGGTTAACAGGTTACTATCGCAAGTACATTCAATATTATGGGATAATTGCTAGACCATTGACTCAATTACTCAAAAAAGCGGTGGCATTTGTGTGGGGACCAAAACAGCAACAAGCTTTTCAGTTACTCAAAGAAGCAATGACAAAGGCACGGTATTGGCTTTACTTGACTTCTCGCAGGGCTTCACTTTAGAAACAGATGCTAGTAACACATGGATTGGGGTTGTGTTGATGCAGAATGGGCATCTTGTGACCTTCTTGAGTCAAGCACTTTGTCCTCGTAATCAGACACTTTCCAGATATGAAAAGGAGTGTCTTGTCATCATCCTAGCAGTAGACAAGTGGCGGCCCTATCTAGAGCACAGAGAGTTTGTCATATTGACAGATCATCAGAGCCTGCTGCATTTGACTGACCAAAGATTGGTCACAGGAATCCAACACAAAGCATTTATCAAGTTGTTGGAACTGCAATTTTCCATCAAATATAAGAAGGGAATCACAAATGACGCCTGATGGCGTGGACCACACGTTCGCTGGGAACCCCAAGAGGAAGGTATGATGTAGTGTAGCAGCAGTTTTCCCTTGATTACAAAACCAAGGTTATCGAATCCAATAGGACTTGGAGAAGGCTTAGCGAGGTGTCAATCTACTCTGGCGCTTATAGATCAACGCGGACCTGCACACAATCACAAACAAGTACTTTGCCCCAACAAAACAGAGAGGTTGTCAATCTCTCCTGCTTGCCGAACACAAAGGATTAATTCTGCAGATGTAAAATATGAAGAGAGTGAATTATGACCAGCGAGCAAATGATGATGAAAAGCTATTAAAACGGTTGTAAACAATGTAGGAAAATAGGACCGGGATCCAGAGTTCACTAGCGGTGTCTCTCCAGAAGATATACATGATGGGTAAACAAATTACAGCATGGCAATTGACAGAATTGTGGGCGCACAACAAGTTTAACATAAAACAATATAGTTCACCGTTTCATCTAATATGGGCATTACGTCAAAATACATAGATCGTTATCCAACTGCATCTATGACTAATAATTCACTCCGGGATCGCTATCCAGCATGTCACCCAAAAGTATTAAGTTGCAAGCAACAGATCATTGCAGTAAGCAAAGTGCATAATGTAAGCAATGTAAATAACACAAGGAAATCACACCGCTGTTTTCTCCCTAATGGCAACAACACATCTCTCGTCTTAATCGTTTCTATCAACCCGAGCTCAGACAAGAGAGGCATGAACCCACTATATAGCATAAATACTCCCTCATACAATACTAATCATTACTTGGCCAAAGCATCCACTAGCATCAGAGAGCATGCAAGATCATAGATAAAACACGACAATAGATGAACAAAAGTAATGACTTCCACAATTCATTGGATCCATACAAACACAATCATGTAGCAGTAACAGATAATATGATCTTGATCATGATAGCAGCTCACAAGATCTAAGCAATGGAGTACAAGGAGGAGAGACAACCATCTAGCTACTGCTATGGACCCGTAGTCCCATGGTGGACTACTCACGCATCACTCCGGAGGTAGGCATGGTGGTGTAGATGCCTCCGGTGTCGATTCCCTTCTCCGGCAGGGTGCGGGGAAGAGCTGCAGAACCCTACCGAACTAGTGCTGGAGATGGCAGTGGCCTCGGATGTCTTCTGGAAAATATGATCGTGTATCTAGGATTTTCAGGGCGAAGACCAATTTATAGGCGAAAAGGTGACTCGAGGCGACGAAGGAGGGCTCCTGGTGGGCCCCAGGCGCGGCCTAGGGTGGGGCCGCACCTAGAGGGCGTTTGGAGGCTGGGAGCCTCCCCTCCGGGCGTCCTTCGGGTTACTTCTTTGTTTCAACTTGGAAATAAACCACGTAAATTTTCAGCGCGTTCCGAGAAACTTCACAGAACAACTTTTCTGAAACAAAAAGACAAGAGAAAACAGGAACTGACACTGGGCATCTTGTTAATAGGTTAGTTCCACACTAGTAGGAAAATGCCTATTGCTGGCGAACCTAATTAAGCTACCGCTGGCGAACAAGTGGTTCGCCAGCGCTACAGTCGCCAGTGGTAACAGCTTACCGCTGGCGAACAGACGTTCGCCAAGGATAACAAGTTATTGCTGGTGAGCAAGAAATTTAGCTCGCCACTAGTAACAAGAATACCACTGGCGAACACCTTCATATGTGAACCAGTAGTAGAGTTTTGTGAATTAAAAAATATTAGTATTAGTGGCGGGCCATTTGGATGGCGCGCCACTAGTAAGTAATTAGAAATTAAAAAAATAAAAAACCATATTAATTAATCTATTTATCCTGTCGATTCATAAATGTCATTATGCAATAGTTCAAAATACACATTTACATCAATTAATATATGCCTACAGAATTTTACAAAATGATCAGCACCGTCTCGTGTCGATGTCGACATCGCCGCTGCTGCCGCAGCGTCGTGCCGATGCCGCCATAGCTGCCGCAGCCCTGTGTCGATGTCGTCGTCGTTGCCGCAGCCCGGTGTCGATGTCGTCGTTGCCGCAGCCCCGTGTCAATGTCGTCGTCATTGCCGCAGCCCCACGACGATGTCCTCGGTGTATACAGATATGAAGGTCCCTGTACTCACATATGGTTCTTTACTAACAATGGACTACTAATATTTATATACCCCAAATCAACTCGGTGCAGCATATTTAGTTCAGGCACAAATGCATGTACAGAGACATACCAAGCAGGATTTGAAACAATATGCAGAATACCATCAGTTTTTTCCCTACTTACCATGATGGCATATTGAATCATTATTTGAACAACTGATCCCAAGAAGAAGAAGAAGAAGAAGAAGAAGAAGAAGAAAGGGGGGGGGGGGCAATACAAACAGATTGTAGGTTTTTTGTGTAGGACACGTACTGAAGACATGAATGCATTCAGTCACTTGATCTAAAAATGGTAGTATCTGAAAATAAACCTGGGGCACCAGTGAATATAACAGAACAGGGTCTCAACAGGACTACTATACAAAGTTGGAAATAAGTAACAGCTAAAAAAGGACATATGGAAATGCAAACAAGAAGTACAAAGCACTAGCTAAATGTGACAAATGAAGCTTCACCAAGCACTACAGTATTTACCACTATAAAGTAACAGCTATATAATCTGAAATGTTGTCGATGTGTAGAAAAGCATTTACTGTGTTGTACGGTGCGGCAATAGCGGTAGCAATTTCCCACAACATTTCACATTCACAATAAGTAACAAATGAACTGCTTCGCTTGGCACTAGGAAACACAGATTAACAGGAAGAAAAAAGTGTCAAAAAATAGAACTTACAGGTCGGAGATGCATCAGTACTAATCAGGCAACAGTCTATGATGGCAGCAGCACAAAATCCATCTTACGTGCACTCAGCTACAGAGTGACCATCATGCACCGATTCCCATAAAGTGTTAACACTGCTGCTCCAAGATTACCCGTTTACAAACATCGGTTAACACCAACAGACTACCAGCATGCCTGCAGCACTGTTAGATCAGATATAACCTGATGAGATGTGAACTCGGTTCAGAGCGTGGGAGTTGGGGAGCTGCAGGGGGTGAGGTGCAGGCGAGAAGGAGGAGGACGTGGCGGAGGTACGAGGCAGGAGGCCGGAGGCCTGCGGTGGCTTTAGGCAGGAGAGGGGCAAGACGCGGAGGGAGGCCATGGCCATTGGAGGCGGCGGGATGGAAGCAGAGCTACACAGGAAGAGGAGAAGGAGCACGAGAGGGGGCTGGCTTCCCTCGCCGTGGCCATGGCTAGAGCGCGGATGTGGTGACTTGAGCAGCACGGCAGACCCGAAGCCGGCATCAGAGTAGTTGAACAGCAGCACCCAGGGCCCTGTAGTCGGCGTTCACCACTCCCGCGCCCACGTCAATGTCGTGTCTCCACGCCAAGCCCGACCGCGGTGCTGCGCGCATTCCATCGAGCATGTCAAGGGCGGAGCAGACATGGATCTTGGAAGGGGACGAACAGAAGCAGAAACATACCGATGTAGATGTCGGTGGCGACCAGCGCCCTGCCCATGGCGTGCGCGGAGGCGCGGGACGAGAGGACCGCGTTGGGGGAGAGCCTCTTTATCTTGAGAAGCAGCGGCGAGCACGTGACCCATGGCAGCAGCTCGAGGTCAGCCGGTCGACATGGAGTCGGGGACGTGCCCGTGGAGGTCGATGCAGAGGAGAAGGAGCACGGAAGGCCGAGGAGGGGAAGCAGCCAGAGACGTGGGAGCCAGGGAGCCGTGCCGGTGAACCGGTCTGGCCGTGGCGGCTAGGGTTCCGTGGGAGCACGCGCGTAGGTGTCCGAGGGTGTCGCGGCGCGGGAATTCATCGGAGGAGGCCTAGGCACGCGCGTAGGTGTCCTAGGGTGGGGCCACGCCTGGAGGGCGTCTAGATGCTGGGAGCCTCCCCTCCAGGCGTCCTTCAGGTTCCGTCTTTGTTTCAACTTGGAAATAAATCACGTAAATTTTCAGCACGCTCCGAGAAACTTCACATAACAACTTTTCTGAAACAAAAAGGCAGCAGAAAACAGGAACTGGCACTGGGCATCTTGTTAATAGGTTAGTTCCATAAATCATGCCAAAATGATATAAAAACATTATAAAAACATGTGGCACTGATATATAATCAAGAATGGAACATAAAAAATTATAGATACGTCGGAGACGTATCAACGCCACTGATGCTCTCTCTCGCAAGCAAGACTCTGGGGTTCTTGCTGCCATTTCCAAGGTAACTCCTGCTTGGATGGAGCAGCTGCAGGCTGGGTACAGTGATGATGCACAAGCGCATCAGTTGATCACAGAACTGAGCACTGCTGCCTCTCACACTAATGAAGCTGGTTTTGCACTCCAGGATGGTTTGTTGTGTTACAAGGGACGCATCTGGGTGGGCACAAACAAACTAGATCAAAACCATATTCTACAAGCTTTGCACAGTAGTAGGATTGGTGGCCATTCAGGGATACGTGCCACTTATGAAAGAATCAAACAATTCTTGTGTGGCCCAAGTTGAAACAGTCGATACAACAAATTGTTGTTGAGTGTGCAGTGTGCCAGCAAGCAAAAGTGGAACATGTGAAAAATCATGGCCTGGTTGAAACTCTGCCTATACCATCTCGAGCGTGAGAAATGATCAGCCTCGATTTCGTGGAAGGATTACCCAAGTCTCACGGCTATGATGTGATTCTTGTGATAATCGATCATTTCACTAAGTATGGACACTTCTTGCCACTGTCTCATGATGGCGTGGATCACATGTTCGCTAGGGAACCCCAAGAGGAAGGTATGATGTAGCGTAGCAACAGTTTACCTTGATTACAAAATCAAGGTTAGCGAATCCAGTAGGACTTGGAGAAGGCTTAGCAGGGTGTCAACGGCGTCGTTTACGACAATTGACGTGGACCTACACACAATCAGAAACAAACTACTTTGCCCCAACGAAACAGAGAGGTTGTTGATGACCCACAAGTGTAGGGGATCGCAGAGTATCTTCGAGGGAAGTAAAACCAAAATTTATTGATTCGACACAAGGGGAGCCAAAGAATACTTATAATTCTTAGCAGCTGAGTTGTCAATTTAGCCACACCTGGGAAAACACTAGTAACAGATGTGATGTGAAAGCAAGAGTGATATGAGAGCAATAGTAACAGCAAAGTAGCAGCAGCAGTAGTAACAACGGAGGCAATGGCGCGGAAAATAGTTGATGGATGAATATGGACCGGGGTTCCTAGCTTCGCTAGTGGTAACTCTCCAATAAAAAGAACATGTGTTGGGTAAACAAATTACAGTCGGGCAATTGACAGAATTGTGGGCGCATAACAATGCTATCATGACAAGGTACTGAAATATTTAATTGGGCATTACGTCAAAATACATAGACCGTTATCCAACTGCATTTATGACTAATAATCCACCCCCGGGATCGCTATCCAGCATGTCACCCAGAAGTATTAAGTTGCAAGCAACAGACAATTGCAATAAGCATGGTGCATAATGTAAGCAATGAAACAACACAAGGAAGTAAACACCGCTGTTTTACCCCTAGTAGCAACAACACATCTTTAGTCTAAATCATTTCTGTCAACCCGAGCTCAGACAAAAAGAGGCATGAACCTACTATCTAGCATAAATACTCCCTTTTGGAGATACACAAGTAATTACGTGATCAAGGCAACCACAAGGATCGGAGAGCATGCAAGATCTTAAATAAAACATAGATATAAGTGATGAACAAACTTGATCATAATTCCACAATTCATCGGATCCCAACAAACACAACACCGATTACATCAGATGAATCTCAATCATGTAAGGCAGCTCATGAGACTATTGTATTGATCAATATGGGAGAGGGAGAGTACCAACTAGCTACTGCTAGAACCCGTAGTCCATGGGGGAACTACTCATGGAGCATCATGGAGGCGGCGTAGTCAAAGGAGATGGCTCCGGGGGCAATTCCCAATCCCGGCAGGGTGCCGGAACAGGAACTTCTGTCCCCGGATTAGGGTTTTTGGTGGCGGCGGAGCTCAGATGCGTTTTTGGAGAAAACCTTTGATGTTCTCGCGTTTTTAGGTCAGGAGCAAATATATAGGCGAAGGGGCGACGCGAGGCGGTGGACGAGGCGACGAGGTGGGCCCCATGTGCGGCCAAGCCTGGGCCGCGCCTGGGTGCCTCCTGGGGGATGTGTGCCCCTCCTTCTGGCTCCCGGGGTTTTCTGGCGAAATAGAATTTCTATAAAAAAATCCGATTTTTCTGAGCACTTTGGATTTTGGACCTTTTCTGCAATGCACAGACATAATAAACAAAAACTGGCACTGGGCATCTTGTCAATAGGTTAATCATATAAAATATGCCAAAATGATATAAAAACATAGTAAATACATGTGGCATTTGATATAAAACAAGCATGGAACATCAAAAATTATAGATACGTCTACGATGTATCAGTTGTCACTCTCTCCGGCTTGCTGAACACAAAGAATTAAATGTGCAAGTGTAAAATATGATGAGAATGAAATATGACCAGTGAGCAAATGAGTACGTAAAGCTATTAAAACGGTTGTAAACAGTGTAGGAAAATAGGACCGGGGTCCACAGATAACTAGTGGTGTCTCTCCAGAAGATGTGCATGATGGGTAAACAAATTACAGCAAGACAATTGACAAAATTGTGGGCGCATAGCAATGCTATCATAAAACAATATAGTCCACCCTTTCATCTAATATGGGCATTATGTCAAAATACATAGACCGTTATCCAACTGCATATATGACTAATAATCCACCCCTGAGACCGCTATCCAGCATGTCTCCCAGAAGTATCAAGTTGCAAGCAACAGATCATTGCAATAAACACTATGCATAATGTAAGCAATGTAAATAACACAAGGAAATAACACCGCTGTTTTCTCCCTAGTGGCAACAATACATTCATTGGCATAAGCATTTCTGTCAGTCGCACTCTACACAAGAAGGCATGAACCCACTATCTAGCATAAATACTCTCTCATACAACACTAATAATTACTTGGCCAAAGCATCCACTAGCATCGGAGATCATGCAAGATCATAGATAAAACATAACATAGAGATGAACAAGAGTAATAATTTCCACAATTCATCGGATTCAAGCAAACACATCATGTAGCAGTTACAGATAATATGATCCTGATCATGATAGGCAGCTCACAAGATCTAAGCAATGGAGTACAAGGAGGAGAGACAACCATCTAGCTACTTCCATGGACCCGTAGTCCCGTGGTGGACTACTCACGCATCACTCCGGAGGTAGGCATGGTGGTGTAGATGCCTCCGGTGATGATCTCCCCCTCCGACAGGGTGCCGGGAAGATCTGCAGAACCCTCCCGATCTTGGGTTGGCAACATCGGTGGCCTCAGATGTTTTCCGGAGAATATGATCAGGTACTTAGGGTTTTCGGGACGAAGATGATTTATAGGCGAAAGGGTTGCTCGAGTCGGTGAAGGAGTCGGCCAGGTGGGTCCCCGGTGCGGCTAGCACCTTGGCCGTGCCTAGGTGGCGTCTGGGGCTGTGGGGCCCCCTGCAGCTCCCCTCCTGGCCCCCGTCTTTGTTTCTTCGTAAAAATAAATCATGTAATTTCTAGATGATTTCGAGAAACTTCCTGGACAACTTTTTTGAAACAAAAAGACAGTAGAAAATATGAACTGGCACTGGGCGTCTTGTTAATAGGTTTATTCCATAAATTATGCCAAAATGATAAAAACATTATAAAACATGTGGTACTGATATATAATCATGCATGGAACATCAAAAATTATAGATACGTCTAAGACATATCAGCATCCCCAAGCTTAATTCCTGCTCGTCCTCGAGTAGGTAAATGATAACAAAATAATTTTTGAAGTGACATGCTACCAACATAATCTTGATCAAGTAATAATGTAAAGCACAAGAACTGAATGCATTGATCCAAGACAATGGTTCATTGAATAAAGTAAACAATGATCAACCAAGTGTAACATCTAACAAGACTTTTTCGCAAATAGTACTTTGGAGACCTAAAAGTATGAATCTCGACATGATTGATATCTCAGAAAGCAATATTCTTTTAGCAAAGGTGTTTGACCAACACAAAGGAAGATTTAAGTTTTCAGCAAAAGTTTCAACTTGCAACATATTTATCTCAAGATAATTTCAATACAAAGTTTTCATGGTTAGACATAAAGATAACATGTACTAAAACTTGCATGAAAGTTGACACTATGTGATTGCTTGAGAGATAAAGATTAGGAAGGAAGACTGACTCAACATAAAAGTAAAAGAAAGGCCCTTCACAGAGGGAAGTAGGGATTAGTCATGTGCTAGAGCTTTTTAATTTTTTATGGAATAGAAGTAAAACAGTTTTGAGATATGCATGCTTTCGTCAACGACTCCACATCAAAGAAATCAGCTAGTCTCCTACACGAAGCAAGGTTTTAGACTTGTGAGAGTGGCTCCCATAGAGGAACGAGAACATTCCACTTTCTCCTTTGTTTATCACTAGCCACTGTTTGACTGATTTCTCCAGGTTTGCACTGTGTGAAGGAGAGATTAATGATGTTGAATTTATATTTTGCGGTTATGGAAACCCTTGGCCAACTCTCGTCAAATATAAGTGAGCACGTAATCCATTTTCACCAGGTGAAAGGGGGAAATAACCTTGCTTGATAGAAGATATAACTAACTTCCTTACTACATCCTCATGAGCTAAAAATAAAGACATAAATTGGAATATTTTGAATGTTTAAAGGTAGCACATGATAAATTTACTTGGAGTGGCAAGGAAATACCACTTGTAGGTAGGTATGGTGGACACAAATGGCAAAGATATTTGGCTCATGGATTTGGATGCACGAGAAGTATTCCCTCTCAGTACGGAATTTTTAGGCATAGCAAGATATCAAGCAAACACATAACACCAACTTGGTTCAATGATGACTACAAATATACATTAAGCATAACCATTAGACTTCACACCATCTACCTTGTTAGCCAAACTATCTCTTTGCAACAAGAATATCTAGAATTTGAGAGCTACCAAGCCGGACAAGCACCATAATTTAAGCTTTATGATAGTTCTTTACTAATCCATTTTTAAGTAAATGAGCCACAAGTTTAAGCATTAATCTACTTCATATCTATAAACAATTGCCAAGTATCAAGTATTCAAGACAACGATCTCCAAGATTATGCAAGCACTTCTTTTCACACTTCCTACATGATCATTTCCTTTCAACCAAACACCAACTTATTTGAAACAACTAAAAGTGAGAATACAAGAGAGTACTTCCTAACTACAAAAGCTAATAGCTCTGAACAAGAGATACATGAAGAACAAGAGCTAGCAGCAAGAATAATAAAAGCTAAACACACAACACATACAAGTGAAGAACAAGAGTGTTTTATGAAAAAGCAGAGCGTGTCTCTTTCCCAAACAAGCATGCAAGGATCCAACTTATTGCAAAGACCAGAGAAAAAACATAAACAAATTGAAAGTAAAAACAAACTGATGCTTTAAGAATAACACTTAATGAGTAAAGGAATAAAAATATAGTACCATGAGAAAAACTGATGATCGTTGATGAAGAAGGGGATGCCTTGGGCATCCCCAAACTTAGGCGCTTGTGACTTCTTGAATATTGCAGAGGAGGGTCCATGGGGAGACTACCCAAGCTTGAGCTTTTATCCCTTCTTGATCTTCATTCATCACCTCGCTCTTGAATACTTGAAAACTTCCTTCACGAAAAACTTATAGCAAACTTCATTGGAGGGGTTTGTCCACAAAAACAATATCTTCTTTCAGTTCCAAAGCACATATCATGAACTTATTTTTAAACATTAGCTACTGTCACCAAGATCTAAGTAAAGCTCTTGACCTCAAAAGAACTTCACTTTGCCCATAAAAGAAGCAATGCAAAACTAAGACAGAATCTGTCAAAAACAGAACAGACTGTAAAGATGAATTTTTTCGGGGTACTTCTAGACCTCAAATCAGAAAACTCAAAACTAGAGAAAGGTAGATAAAACCCTGATGCTTTCTTTAAAAATTATGCAGCCACAGATGACGTTTTGTGATTGTTTAGAATTTCGAACAATGAAGAAAAGAAATCTATTTCTGGACAGCAAACTCACAAATTAGTCTTCCTCTCTTTACAGTCTATTCTTGGTGCAAAAAACCAAAACAAAAAGATACACGGGATTTTTACAGAGGTAACATCACCCAAACACAAAAAAAATAGTAGGTAAAAATAAAATGGGTTGTCTCCCATGAGTGCTTTTCTTTAACGCCTTTCAGCTAGGCTAAAGGGCAAATTCAAGTTTTATCAATAGTACTGATAATCCCCAAGAGTAAGGAATCATTGTAGCACAATTCGATAAGTATTTGAGTGTCGAACCCACAAGGAGCTGAAGGTAAACTATCTATTCTCTAAAGCCCTATAACCCTCTTATATGGCCGTTTGTGCATGGTAATAAGTTGAAATATGAAAGGAACTAACTAATGAAAGCAAGTGATGTGGAATGGGTTTATCTAGTAACAAGTTTCTCAATCAAGCTTCGAACGCAAGTTTCTTAGAGCAAGTTTCTCTCAGCAGTTTTCTCAAGCAAGTTTCTCAAAGTAGCAAGTAGCAAATATCTCAAGTAGCAAATATCTCAAGGGAGCAAATGTTCTAGCAATTGTTATTTCATTCGTGTGGTTGTCACAATTAGTGAAGCACATGTTTCAGTCTTAATTGTTTCTTCTAGGAAGGAGCCATAAATAGGTGTAGCCAAGTGAATGAACTAAAACCCCTTATGATGGTTCTTATGGCCAAGTAAATGGCTGCACAAGATTTATTAAGACATAAAATTCCCACCATAGCCTTAAGTTCTAAGATCTTCTATGTATATCCCCCAATAAAGTAACTTCATGACTCGGTCTCAGGTTTACATGTCCTCCCAAGTCTCCCTCACTCCATTATATTACCGGTGATCACCTTACATGCATTCCCCAACATATGCGTGCACTCATATATTGTACATAAAGACAATCATAAAAGATAACAAAACTTGTATGCAACCAAACAACGAACTATTTCACTATTGCCATGAACCAATCACTTCTCAAACATAGATGGGGAGACATAATAGATCAAGGGAATAGTATATTGCATCATACATCATGTTTGCCAAGAGATGGAGATGATCTTGCTGTAGATGTTGATGATGAACACGTCAGAGGGGGGTGGAGCCCTCCGGAGGTGATTCCGGTGGCGTTTTCCCCCCTTCGATCTTCTCCGGCGGCAGCCTTTTGACTCTCTGTTTCGTGGTTTTGTTTTTCTCCGCCGCCTCCCCACGAAACTCCTCGGGGGACTATTTTTATAGTCGGTTTTAGGTCAAGACAAAGCCACGGAGACGAAAACGGACGGCATCGGAGCCACGAGGCCCAAGATGGGGGGTCCCACGCAGCCAAGGAATCTGGCCGCATGGGCCCACCTCTTTTGGCCCTCGGGTCTCCGTTTGTTCGCTTCCTTCACTCCTACGCTTTCTTCCTTCCAAAAAAATGATCCTCATAAATTTTCAGGTCAATTGGTCATCGTTTGGGTCCCTGAAACATCAAAATATAGAAAATAGGGTTTTCTGCCAGTGCAGGGTTAATTCCAGAAAAATAGGAAAACTGTGAAATCTTCCCAAAATCATTATAAAACAATGATATAACCCTTATATGATGCTAATATGATTGAAATATGAGTATTATAATGCAAAGTTCATGTATGCATTTTACATGCATCAACATCCCCAAGCTTAACCTATACTCGTTCTCGAGTATGAAGGTGATAAAACTAACATGGACTTTGCATTTTAAGACTATCAATGGATATCAAAGATGATTACTATTGCTACATAAAGTCAAATGATTCATTCTTCGAAGGAGTAGCAATATGCAAGATAGATTGTGAAGTGATATCAAATATTCAATGCAAGGATGTTCAATGATAATTGACAAAGTGCAACATAGAAGAAAGTACTATGGACCAAATGTATGCATAATGAAAAGTAAAGATATCCTATGATGGTCATAGAGTACTCTTGTAAATCTGAATATAAAAGGTGGACACTTTGGAAAGATATATAAATGAGTAGAGGTAAAACATGAATAAGTTTCATCTAACTTCCAAATGCTTCTACTTAAGTTAATGTTTGCAATGTGGTATTCATTGGTGTCAAGCTCTCATTACCCCCATCATAACATCTTGAATGGTTAAATTTTAAAGTGAAACCAAATATGAGTAGTGTGCTTGACAAAGTATGGGTTGAAAGCTTCATGCCCCGTGAATACGAGTACCTACACCATGGTGTTACTCAATTTGGGCTACCAAGCAAGTTCAAGTTAAAGTCATTGTAAAAACATCGTCATTAAGAGGGTCAACTGGGGTACCTCTTGTAGCGCCCCGACCCCAGAACTATACAGTGAAGCTTTGTGCAACCGGTCATGATACACAATCGAAGGTTGCTGGGTTTACCAATCCCAGGCCAAAACCTTTGGCAGGCATGCTCGGAATGGATCATCGGCACGCAACACTCCGATCATGCCATAAGCTCAGACATAGCTATCATGTATAGTAGAGAGATCAAGACTTGTGGAACAACTGGCACATCACAGACTCTACGACACAAAGATTCATATAGCAACTCATATATGAGAAAGATACAAATATTACACACAAAAGGGGTCACAGACCCATCAGTTCATCATGCGGAAGCGAAGTAGTGTTGTCTAGTACAACAAGATCCAAATATATGGCCTAAGAGGCCTACACATAAACAATCCCAGCCAGCTTGTTCCACGGTCCCAAGCTGCCACCTGGGAACCCCGAACTACTCGTCGACGTCCACGAAGAACCCACCTGTGTGCTCGGTGTCGTCCTCCTCTGAAACAAAGTAATAAAGGCAGCAAAGAGAGACTGAGTACGACGTACTCGCAAGTATAGTATGGCGATATAGGCCCAATGATGTCGGAGGCTCTAAAGCTGTATGGTAGCTATTTTGCATAAAGCCAGATTTTCTTTTCAAAAGATGTAAAAGACCCATGGCATCGACTACTCAGAATGTTTTCTGAAAAAGAGGATAAGAGAGTAACTTTTTCCTTCGGTTCTCGTCGAACCAAGTAGTACTAAGAATCAACACTCGTCACCACCAAGGCACTCCCCCAAATCACCCTCAAGGAAATGAATCTTTTGCCACACGTTGTAATTGCAACCTCTAGCTGCCAAGTTTTAATTAGGTTAAAGTTGTTTATGATCCCGTAAATCCATTCCCAAGGCGTCCATAACCGTGGACACGGCTTTTCGAAAAGAATAAACCTTGCAGGGGTGTACTAATTTACCCATTGGTACCGTCCGGCTCACCTGATTGGCCCTCTTCCGGGGAAGGCCGGCGAGTGGGCGCGGTTAAACCTTTACCTCGCATGAGACTATCCAAGAGTCATCTGTGGTGACAGGACAAGTTTACCCAGCCTATTTCAGCCCCTGCCCCACCGCCACGTCCTAAACACCACCATCCTCAACATTTCTTTTTCCGCTCACACACACGCGCAAATGGAAATAGCAAACTAGAGGACCCTTGGATACGTCCGCACAAGTTATTCAGTTAGTAAGGAGCCCATACCCCCACCAATGGCAGCACGCTCAAACCTTGAGTCCGAAGACAGGAACTCGCACCTAGGGGCTAGAGTGAGGCAAAACACCATCCCTGATGGCAACTCACACAAGCCTTTTAAGCAAATTAATTAAGTACCAACAACAACCACCATGTCCGAACATTCCATCATCATTCATCAATATGGAATTTAATCAACGGACATAAATAGAAAAATGACTAAACATGGCTAAGCATAGCTAAGCATATAACAACAAATATATTTTTGTATCCGTCCATCACATCATACCTATGGTTCATAGGAGGGGAAAACATGTATTGGTTCAGGAAAAACATGCATTTATAGGATACTCTAGATCTTGATCAAAAGTGGCATTGGAATCGCATGCAATATTATGGTGGATAAAATAAGTTATGAAACAATAGGATGCTAGAATGCCAAGAAGGTTAGGTTATCTCTTGCCTTGCTGCCGGGGCGTGTAGTACTGCTCGTCGGAATAGGCGAGGGAACCCTCGACTCCGGAATCTATCGATACCCAAAAATAATAACAAAGGAACAAATAAATAACACGAAGACAAGGAGCAATGCACAATCACATGATGACATGACAAGTTGATGCAAAGATATCATCATTTAATTTATCTAACAAATTAAATGGAGTTCCAAATAATTAGGGCAATTATTTGGAAACAACCTCATATTTATCTTAGTGACCACATTATTTATAAATTATTTCATTACAAATGATGCGGCTTAAATATGCATGAACATGACATGATTAAGTAGGTTTTGTTCTTCTGATCATTTTGGTACCTCATTTGTGAAATTCCAATTATCGAAGATTAAATAGTGAATTAAATAATTATTTGAATTTAATTCTTTTAATCAAATTAATAATAACTTCAAAGGAAAATTTGTGATCAAGGTATGATATTAGCATGGTTTGATAGCATTTGACATGTCGATCACTTTGATATTTTATTCACAAATTTTGGTTAATTATTTCTCAAGTTATGATTTTTCCCGAATTAGGTATTATTTATGCCATTTTAGGGTTTCCTAAATAAAGGCAAAAATATTTACTCAAAATAGCATGTCAATGTTACCAATAGATAGGTATTGTTTTTCTGAACAATTGATATTTTATTTGGAAAATTTGAAGCAATAAATAAATAAATAGTTATCAATTGTTTTATTTAATTTTAATTTCCAAAAAGGAAAACCAAAAGCCAGACAGGCCGGCCTCCAACCCGGCCAGGCTGGGCTCAAGGCTGGGTAGCCACCCGAAGCAGCCAGCCTTTGGCCAGCCCAGGCTGGGCGCTAGGCCGGGCTGGTGCCCGAGGCAGCCAGCCTTTGGGCCGGCCCAGGCCGGGGGCAAGGCTGGGCCAGGTTTGAACGGGGAGGGAAAATCACGACCGGCGCGCGGTGGTGGTGTTCGACAGTGGACGACGGCCGGCGGCGACCTTGTTCTGGCGGCGCTCCGTGGGTGTAAACGAGGCCGGTGGAGGCCGTAGCCGTGTGCGTGCTCGGAGGCGGAGGGGAGGATGCACGGTGACGCACACGTGCTTGACTTGGCGCGGCCACGGCGACGGCCGAGCGACACCTCGCACGAAGGCGAGGCTACAAAGCAGGAGGAGGAAGGAGGAGATGTCCCGGAGGACGGGTGCACACCCTTAGACACGTGCGGGTGCTTGTCGGAGGCAGAGGAGGTCGGAGGCGACGGCAATTTGACGAGGACGACGGCGGCGAGCGGCGGACTGTAACATCCCAAATTTTGGAATGTTTTAAAAATCACAAAAATTTAAAACTTTTATTATTAAATAGATAAAGTCTCCAAAAATCACGAAAAACCATCTTTGAAGATTATTTTGATTTTATTAAAGGGATATTATTTTAAATATTCTTTTATCCTTCAATTTCAAGTTTTAAAGATTTGGAAATAAAATACTTAATTTGGATTTCTGTAAAATCCTAAAAACTTTTTTTGCAAAGTTTTTCATATTTTGACAAAGCCCATAATTAAATGGGTATTTGTATTTAAAAGGATTTACCAAACTCTACTTAAATAAAGTGTTTTATCCCAAAATATTTTATTGAGTTAATCATTTTGAATGATATTACTCATATTATTTTTCTGGATTTTATGTTAATTCAAAAAGATGTTATAAAAGCCTATTTATTAAAATGGCATAAAGGTGTCCTTCATGCATATAAGAGATATTTGAATTTATTTAAAAATAAAATATTTTGGAAATGGTTGCAAAGTATTCAAATTAATTATTCTGATTTTTACCAATTTTTACAATTTTATTTGAATCGATTTTTAGCCGTAATTCAAAATCTGGAAAAGAAAAACAGAAAAAGAAAAAAAATAAGGAAAGGATGACGTCATGCTGACGTCACCATTCCTCAACCTCCGGCCGAAATTTCCGGCCGTGACAGCTCCGCCGCGATCTCCCCCTCCGTGCGTCCTTGGCCTCCCCCGAGCCGCCCTATATAAAGCCCCTGCCCTCCTACTTCGTCCCCCTCTCCTCCCCATTCGTTTAGCGCCGCCAGGCCGAAGAAATGGCTCGCCGGAGTTGAGGTCATCCGCCGCCCTCCTTTCCCTTTTCCGGCGAGAACAGTGAGTCCCTGAGCCCGATTTTGTGCCCATCCTCCTCGACGTGACCTCGCGCACCCTCCTGACTCCTTCCTCGATTTTCTTCGTAGCCCTATCATCAAGTCCGTGGTCGACCCGACGGTCACCGTCCGCCACCGCCACTCCGTCCTTGCTCCGCCGCCAATACAAGACGGGATCGAGCACGCCGAGCACGCCATAGACCTCGCGGTGTCGTGCCGCGCCTCGTCGCCGACTCCACCGTCCCGGGGAAGCACCGAGGCGACCAGCGCATCCACGGCCGAGCCGCGTCGCCGGTGTTTCCTCCTCTCCGACGACCAACCACCGCCGCGCCGGTAAGAGCCCTTCTCCCAGCCACCCGATCCCGATCCAAGGGTCCAGATCCATTTGAGCCAAGCCGAGCCGTGGCTCAGACTCGAGCCGAGCCCAAGCCAAGCCCAGCCCGAGCCCAGGAAATTCTGGTTTTATTTCGGAATAAAAATTAGTTTGGCAGTTTAGCAGAAAACACCCTAGATCTTAGATCCATCATATCTTTTTATTGGTTTGGCCAAATTCAAATATTTTTATATATTTGAAATCCTTGGAATCTGTAGAATCTTTCTGACGTTTTATTTTTCTGTTTTGAGTTAGTTTAAATTATTCAAATTTCAAATGTGTGATTTGAGTAATTTTGACATAACTTTATTTCTATAAGTCCAAAAATTGCAAGAAAAATAGTTTTAGAAACCTTATAATATGTCCAATATAGTTCCTCTGTTATAAAATATTTTTGAGCATTATTTTGTTGATCTAGAAATCAGAGGCTCAATTTGAGTATTATTGATATAGTTTAAATTCTATAAATCTTTTTTAACTTGTTTTCTTATTAGAAAAAAATACCCAAATAATTGCTTCTGTCCAGAGAGACTAAAACCAACCCTTAGAACCTTTGAGCCACCCTTCAAACCTATTTTTGACTTTAGACCATCCTTTGACCCTCAATGGAAAACCACAAACCCTAATGCATTGATTCTTTTTGCATATTGGATCATGTGTTGAACTTGGACCACCAACCCTATTGTTTTGTTGTTGTCCATGTTTATTGTTATGCTTGTTTTATTGATTGTTGTATTGTTGTCTTTGTTGTTTGTTTATATTGTTTAGATTGAACGGAGAGTATCATCTCACGTTGAAAAGAGATTGTGAGCAACGACAACATTCTAAGGCAAGTGATGCTCACTGCATAAATTTCCTAAGTATTTTGATATGCATTGTAGTTTACTTTTTCTAAGTAGAATTGCATGTCAGGTTTTATCACTATGCTATGCTAAACCTGTTTAGTACTACCCCAAATAATCCTAAGTGTCTAGTGCCTATACAATATCTTAGTAGAAGTATTGAAATGCTATGCTATGTGTTTTACTATGAAAAGTTAATTCTACTAAGTTAAACAAACACCTGGGTGGAATTGGTTTGCTCTATTGGAGGCGAAGTTGAGTGGCTACTCGGGGCCATTTCTATGGTTGTTTTCACCCGAGATGCTCACTTGTGGACGGCCACCCAGGAACAAAGAGATTTGAAGTTCCTCCGTGTGAAGATTGCTTCCAGTGCAGCCACTTGGTATTATGGCTCTGCCTTGACTAAGTAAGCTATAGGCCCCGATTCCGGCAGTTCTCAGCGGATGTTGTCTTGTATGGGTCTGCCCAGAGGAACCGGGGAACATTTCCCAAAGGTCTCATCTTAATCTTCTCCTTTCCTTTTCACTACATGAGGGTCAAGGACAGAATGGGTTGATTGAGTCAAGTGGTGAACGTGCACAACCTCTCGAGAGACTAAAACTATGATCATAGCCATGTCCCCGGTTACGGACAATTCTGAGCAGCTGAACAAGGATGTCAACGGAAGATCTCAACATTCCAATTTCTCAAGTAAAAATTTGAAGTCTGAACAGGAGTAGAAGAGACAATGGTTTTCATGCCATACTTGTCTCATTTTTAGATGTTGAAGAAATGTTTTGAAGAGATAGGATAAAGTTGGCTTTACGCAAATTAGCCTTGAACTCCACCAGCCAAATATGCATATAGCTAATAGGAGTTTGCCTTTATGAGTCCACAAGTATCACTTGCCAGATCCATTCCAATGGTTCTGACCAATTTTTGGCTGCAACATTTTCACCGTTGCAGGTTCATCCGACGATGAGTAAGGAACGCTATAGGTTTCGAGTCTGCAACCAACATGTCTGCCTGTGGCACATGAAGATGATGAGGCTCCATGCTATTATATGTTTTCCGCTGCTGAACTTTGTAATATGCTAGCCTTGTGCTATGCAACTTGTAATGTTTATTTTTCTGGATCTTCGAAATAATAGATATTTGACGCATTTGCATGATATTACATCTTGAACTGTGGTGCTAGCTATTCGATCCAGGGACTAGCACAGAACACAGGGATCTTGTCCTATTTTAAAAGGGCAGGATCGCTACACGGACGGACCTCGGAGGTAGGGCTCTATTAGCTCGATGCCGGGCCTCCCAGCAAGCGTGCGTCGGCGGAGAAGCTAGAGGTTGACGATGCGGATCTTCCAGTGCGGTCAGCTCGTCCCGGGGTCGACGGCGACGACGGCGATGCGACGGCGGACGGCGGCGGCTACGCAGCGGCGGAAAGCGGCTAGGGTTAGGGTTCCAGGGCCGAGAGGGAGAGGGGGCAGGTGAGGGGGAGAGAGGGGAAAGGCAGGGCACGGTGCCCTCATCATCCACCGAGGCAGTGGCAGGGCGGCATGGGCGCCGCGGCATGGCTCCAGTGCCATTGCTAGCACAGTGAGGAAGGAGGGAAGAGGAGAGGCTGACAGGGGGCCCCACTGTCAGGAATTTAAATATTTCCAGTTTTTCGTTTTTCCCTTTTTAAGGCAGCAGCTTCAGTGATTTAATTGAGGCCCTAAATCATTTTTATAAAATCTGTAAAAATTCATGTGGGCTCTCAGCATCATCTAGAAGCTCCACAAAAATTGGGGTTGCAAAATAAAAAGTCTTGCACAACAATTGTTCATAGGACTTGAGTAGGGCAAAACTTAATAATTTCCAAAATATATTTGTTTGGAGCACTTTAGCATTTCCAAAATTAATGAAAATATTCATGGAGGCTCTAACAATAATATTGAAGCACCCCATGATTTTAGTTTGAATTTTTGGAAAGTTTATCTTGGTTTCAAAAATAGCATTTGAAATGAACCAATTTTGGATTCTCAAATTCATTTCTTATTTGGCAATATTTGGAATTTGAGAATTAGTTATAAAAGGTAAACTTGGAACTTCCTAAACCATTTGGAAGTCCAAGAATGATTTGGTTTGCTAAGTTGAGCAATTGCATTGGTTGGGATGTTTGGGAAGTTTTGCTTCCCCATTTTAGTTGCTTGCATATGTGGTTAGTTAGAAATGTCAATTTCATATGGATGCCATGATGCAAACAAGAATGCAAAATGTGGAAAAATTCTTCGTATTTTTCATTACAAAGCTGGGGCTGTTACACTTCTTGTCCCAGGACATGGAACAAGCCCATGTCAAAATGACAAGACAAACAAACATAATGAACAATCTCAACACCCTTTTTTATTTACTATTGATATAGCTTTTTATTATGAGGTGCATCAATGAAGGTTCACAATAGTATGTAAGTAAATTTCCACCATGAATGATGCATGACTTAGATTAGCGGCCCAGGTGTCTCTCTAGCCATTTATACAAACTACTTAAACTTACTTAGTTTCCACATTTATTTGGCACTATGATAGGCATCCATAAACAAAAGTACATGATATCAACTAAATATAATTAAGAACATGTTGAAAGCTTGCCATGTGACAGCACATATGGGCTAACCCCCAACCAAGACCCTTGTCAAGCTCACAGCTTCATAATTTCAAGCACAATGGTTCATGTTTATTAAGTGCAATAAAAGTAAGGTGTGCATCAAGTTCGTGAGAGCTCTTTAACCAACTTTTCCCATAACAATTAGTAACATAAGAATTTTAATTCATAAGTATAGATAATACAAAATAACATCATAAACATACTCGGAATGGAATAAAGCTAATAGGTAGATATGGTGGACTCACTGGAAAAACTTTGGTTGAAGGTGTTGGAAAACAAGTTTTTACTTGTTGGAATTTTGGGCTAGCAAGAGGGAGAAAGTTGACCTTCTAAATACATGCATAAGTGTCCATAGAACTAACCAATCCATGTTAAAAAAGTAAAGAAACATTCAGCATCAAAACATGAATAAGAGATAGCTCTTGATAAAACACTTGCAAATTAATACTCATTAAAAGCACATAAATCATGCAACTATAAGTATCTTTTTGAATCAACTCAAACATCCCTATCCCAATATTCTTAATAGCATCCAACTTAATTCAACCCAAAATTCTAGTACCTCTCCCATAAAATAAATGATAGTGGTGGTCTCACGAAAAAGCAAAACAAAAATAAAAAGAACAATAAAAGGACGCTCCAAGTTTATGCGATAGTAATGCGTTGATAGAAAAACAGAAAATAGACGTGTGCAAATCGAAAGTGTTTGGTCTAGTGGGGTGCCTTGACATCCCCAAGCTTATGGTCTTCACCATCCTTAGATAGCTCTTGGTCCATCTCCTCTAATCCCTATGAAAAAACTTCAACACAAAATTTTCTCCCATCTCTTTTCTGTGGGGTGACATTAGTAGGTACAAAAGATAGAATGCTTGCTAAAAGAAATTCATGAACATAAATTCATATTAAGTGTCCAGAAAGTGTATAATGTTGTATTCTTCCTCATAAACTCAAGTTAATCAAGAAGATTAAACTTAAAAGTTCAAAGAATGCATCAAACAAAATAGGACGAAATCTGTCTAGAAAAATAGTAGCAGCAAAACGTATTTTTCTACCCTACTTAAATATGTCGAACAATTCTGAAAAATTTCATGCTTACAGAGGATGAAAATTTGCAGTTACAGTTAAAATATCAACTCATTCGGAGTTACATAATAGGAATGAAAAATCATACCGTGCACAGATTTGTGCTGAAATAAAATCTCCGAATACAATAAGCAACTTTTTCAATCCAAAATGGGTAAAACTTGGCACTTTATTAAAAATTTCAGAAACAAAACTAAAAACTAAGTCTCTTGTTACAGCAAGAGGACACAAAAAAATCAAAAATAAAAACAACCGGGTTGCCTCCCGTAAAGCGCTTTCTTTATAGCCATGTAGCTAGGCTTCTTACTTGGTATCAAGATGGTTGGAGTGAGGTGGCTTGGCATCCCCAAGCTTGAATTTTTGTAATTATTTGATATATGTAGGGTGGGCCTAGGTATAAAATCTCCAAGCTTGAGTGTTTATCCCTCGTGATCTTTATTCATCACCCTCAACTCTTCCACTTGAAAGTTCTCTTCACACAAAACTCATAATAAAACTTGATTAGAGGGGTTAGTGTCTCCATAAATGAAATCCTCATAGGTACAGAAAAGACATATCATGAGTTGATTCTACACATTAGCTAATATTACTATGGTTGTGTATTCCTCTTTGATCAATAGAACCACACAAAACACAAGTAATGAGAGTAATGCAAAATAAAGACAGAATCTGTCAAAAACTGGACAACTCGTAAAGAGTGAATTTTCAGAGGTACTTAAGTTGCTCAAATTAGAAAACTTTGAACTAATGAAATGTGTATTAATGACTGAATATTGCTGTCACAAAAAATATCACGTCAAAATTCCTCTTCTGTGATTTTATACATGTTTCGCAGTGAAGCTCAGGAATCTATTTTCTGGACAGCAAATCGCTATTGTTTAATCCTACCTCTCAAAAGAGGTTATTCTTGCCATTAAGATGAAAAATAAGATAAAAAGGTGATGTTACAGTAGTAAACAAGCACCTTGACTCAAAAATCCAAAACTTAAGCTGAAGATAAAAATAAAAAAGAAACACAAGGAACCAAGCAAGAATCAAGAGAAACAATCAAAGAAGAAGGAAAATATTTTTGTTGTTTTTGATTTAGCAAAAAGGAAAAAGGAGAAGCAAATATATACAACATAAACACTCTTTTTATTTGGTTTTAGCTTTGGGAAAAGTTTTAATGATAGAGACTTTGCAACGGTTCCATTGGCATGAACAACACATGTTCAAGGTTGACCCCAACTTCTCCATTACTCATCCTTCTCATTTACTTTCCCAAATTTTATATAAAATGAAAATCTTAAACTAATTGTCACCAAACAATAGGTAAAGATATAAAGGTGTGCTCAAACCGAATAGGAAATTAAAGCATAGGGAACACACAACAGAATATTAAACAATTTACTTTTAAGTCTAACTCTCTTCCTATGCATTGGAATTTTATATATGAATAAATAACAACAAATTTGAGGTAACCAATGCATATAATAATAATAGCTTGCATTTTAAATAACATAGAAACATAAAGGGGATTATTATCTCTTCCTCTCTCATAATAGTTGCAAGCATTAAAGTTAAACATAACCACATAGTTTTGAATAGAATCACCACATAAAGACTTATCATCTAATGAGCATAATGGATCATCAAACTCAATTAAATCACCTTCATCCTCAATAGTAGGTGGCCTGAAAATATCAAATACATCATTGTAATCATCATAAATGGGAGACATAGCATCATCAAAATAAAATTTCTCTTCCAAGCTTGGGGGAAAAAAATATCATATTCATCAAAACAAACTTCCCCAAGCTTAAGGTTTTCCTTAGCATTAGCAATAAAGGTGTTCAAAGAATTAGTACTACCACAAACATGATTGTTATGCAAATAAAATCTAATTTTCTCCTCAAACACTTCATGTCCTAACTCAAGATAGATATTATACAGATCTATAATTGTTTGGTTGTTTTCCATTTTATAATTTTTTTGTGTTTTAGATTTATATGTTAGTATGCAGTGCAAACAAGAATAAAAGATTAGCACAACGCTCCCCGGCAACGGCGCCAGAAAAGTACTTGATAATCCCCAAGAGCAAGGAATCACTGTAGCACAATTTGATAAATATTTGAGTGTCGAACCCACATGGAGCTGAAGGTAAACTATCTATTCTCTAAAGCCCTATAACCCTCTTATATAGCCGTTTGTGCAAGGCAATAAGTTGAAATATGAAAGGAACTAACTAATGAAAGCAAGTGCTGTGGAATGGGTTTATCTAGTAACAAGTTTCTCAATCAAGCTTCGAACGCAAGTTTCTTAGAGCAAGTTTCTCTCAGCAGTTTTCTCAAGCAAGTTTCTCAAAGTAGCAAGTAGCAAATATCTCAAGTAGCAAATATCTCAAGGGAGCAAATGTTCTAGAAATTGTTATTTCATTCGTGTGGTTGTCACAATTAGTGAAGCACATGTTTCAGTCTTAATTGTTTCTTCTAGGAAGGAGCCATAAATAGGTGTAGCCAAGTGAATGAACTAAAACCCCTTATGATGGTTCTTATGGCCAAGTAAATGACTGCACAAGATTTATTAAGACATAAAAGTCCCACCATAGCCTTGTGGCACCCCCCTCTGACACATCGCCAGAGAGGTGGTCGCCCCGTGCGCCAGCCCAGGATATCTGGACGCACGTTATGACAATGCAACATAGCGAAAATATCCTTACACAATCAGGCCCAAAGGGCTACAAATGGTTTACAAGGCCATCAAGGCATGACAAAATATCAAGCCAAGCAAGGCTCAGGACAGAGTTTAACTGGCAGCGGAAGACGGCTATGGCAACGGCTTGGAGCGGCTCCACTCCACAGGCATCTGGCTGGGCTACTGATCCTAGCACGCTCTTGCTCCAAATCCTCGCAAAGGTGGAAGATGAATCCTCGCCAAAATCTGGCCACAATCACAAGGCCCGTGAGTACATTATTATGCACTCAGCAAGTATTTCCCCTCACTACAAACAATCCAACAATCATGCAGCAAGATATACATTTGAAATAAAATTCTACACATGGCAAGAGTCTACTCTAGGTACATGGCATAAAAGTAGCCTGGCATCACAAGCAAAACATGGCATAAGCAAACAATGGGGTATTACCAGTGGAGAGTCCAAGCCCGGTGGGGTTGGATCGTGCACCGGCAATCATACAACGAGCTTACCTGTGACGAGTAGACGAGTGTACCAGTTGGTAAATAACACAACCAATCATATCACCACAGCTAGGCTCACTGGCCTTTAGCCTCACGGGGCTAATCTCATATGTCACCACTGCTAGGCCCACTAGCCTTATCATATTTCCTTATCTCAAGTAACGTTCCCTGCACCATCTTATTGTTTATTAAGTGAGGTCAGGTCGTTCATCAATTCTTTCAAACATATCTTAAGTTAAACCTCCGGACACGACAAAGACAATAGTGTGACCGACACTGAACTGGTGTTCCATATCCCAGGAACGAGGCTAGCTTGCTAGGTTGAGACTCTCGAGAGTTTGCAGTTACCACTCATCTAAATGCACCCTACTTAGCTAAGGCAAGATACACTCACATAACCGTTCACGCTACCAGGACACTCCTTGAATAACTACCGACTTACCACTCGGGCTAAGTCTTATGACGAAGTGAATCCGGCACGTCCCCAACGAATGAGCAACGCCTAGCTCCGGAACCTTCGCAAGACTAGCCCCGACCACAACTATGCAGTAACCGACTAGACTTGCCAAGAGGGTAGCATCAAGGAGGCTTGATAGGTTACATAGGTTAAGGCTCTCCCATTCGGGGCGACAGTGGTAGTGCGTTCAAGGGTTCAGAGTAGTGGCACTATGAATAGATCTCATCGTTGTTTGGAGGGGTGTTTCATTTAATCAAGTTTCAGCATTCACATGCCCAACCAACAAAGGATTAGTTCAGCACAATAATCACAACCAACAAGGCATTAGCAACACAAACAAGCACAAACAAACATAGCCTAGAACATGCCTAACACTTGCATGAATAAATAACCACATCACAATAATAATACCCGGGTGACTGTGGCGGGCAACCCGGCCGGTGTCACACGGGGGTTAGTGTCACAGAATAACAAGAATACCCGGGTGACGGTGGCGGGAGACCCGGCCGGTGTCACTCCGGGGTTAGAGTCACAGAATAATAGTAAGCATACCCGGGTGACGGTGGCGGGCAACCCGGCCGGTGTCACTCGGGGGTTAGTATAATAATATAGCACATGCGGAGTCTGTTACGCATCCGTTCCTCCACGCGCAAGTCTTTGGCGGCGTTATCGTCCGACCGTTGACCAGGAAGTGGGGAGTTGGGCATATAGTCTCCAAAACTAAACCGAAAAGCAATCATAAGAATGAGAGAGCATCCATTCCACTCGAGGGTTCCCTCGACGTGGTGTCAGCAATCTCGGCAAAAGAACCAAATGGAAAGTCAGCTCCCAAGCGTCGCAGTCCGGGTGGTCTACGCCAACCATATTTGACGGAGGGACAAGAAGCAAATAACTCTTTTGGCAAATGCCCCCAACTCCGAGGATCACGGGCCGACATTTGTCCGCACCTAGCCTCGGCGTTGAAGAAGAAGCAAACAATCAACGCATGTTTTTTGTTATTTAGTTGTCAAAGCCACGCAAGTGCGAGGCGCACAGATAATTCATACATCAATCTAATGCATACATGGATGATGAATAAAACCTGGCAATAAATAATAGGCCGACATAATATAAATGCTAAACGCGGACAATATGAACGCTAAGCGAATAACAAACAACTTTGCGGGACTGCTCATAGCAAGAGGTTAGCTTGCCTTCGATGGTCGATGCCATTTGGCTTGGAGGTCACGGACGCCACGGTTTAGGGTATCGGTTTGCCGGTACCGCGGAAAACAGCTACGCATGTGCATAAGGATGCTGAGCATTTAAAC
The DNA here is from genome assembly GCA_012064385.1 of Puccinellia tenuiflora. Classification (NCBI taxonomy): domain Eukaryota; kingdom Viridiplantae; phylum Streptophyta; class Magnoliopsida; order Poales; family Poaceae; genus Puccinellia; species Puccinellia tenuiflora. The sequence continues at coordinate 77,725 of QRDG01001661.1, read as the reverse complement.
ATTTTACAATAATATAAAACCTATACCGTTGGATAGATCTCTTAGAACTAGGAATTTACAAATTTGAATCACCTCAAACGGAGCTACGGATTGAAAGTTACGGCCGTCCGTTCGTTAAGCTTAAAAACGGACAGTTTTCTGTCCACTTCACTGCTTAACCAGCGGACGTCCACAACACAGCTGGTTCGGCCCAGGGCTGGTCGCGTATTCCAGTGGAGTGCGCTTCCCTGCGGAGAAAACGTAACGCGAGGAATGCGTCTTCGCTGGAGCTCTTCTCCCTGGCCCCCGTACGGGAGGAACCAGGGGATGGTCGATGCCGGCTACCGGCCGGCCGGCGGGGACGTTGGTGACGCGGGCGGCCACGCCGGGCCACACCGCGCCCACCGGGGAGGGCCAGGGGCGCCGGGCTGCGGGGCTGAGGCGCGTCGGGCGCCGACTTGGCAGCGGCGGCCGCGCGGCGTCGAGCAAGGGCGAGGCCGGCCTCGCCGCCGACCGCCGGGATGGCTGGGCCACCGGACGACAGCGGGGGTGTGAAGCTGCTCCCCACCGCGCCCAGGGGTGGCTTCGGACGGAGGAGGGGACGGCCAAGGTTGCGTCGCTCTCGAGCTTGACCAGCACGGTCATGGCGAGCCGCTCACGAACTCGTGCATGCCGGGCAGCCCTTGGTCTTCGGAGAGGTGGGGGAGCGGCTTGGGGAGGGCTCAGGTGGGAGGGGGAGCCGACGGTGGGGGCGCCGCGCACGGCGACGGGGAACGACGCAGTGGCGTCCATGGCGCGGCACGGACGGGCACGGCGTCGGGCTCAGCTGGGTGCGGGCGTGGCGGGGCGCTGGGAGTCAAGGACGGTGACGGCAGTGGCGGGGCTGGAACGGCGGCGGCGTACCGCAGCTCGGGGAGGTGGAAACGGGGTGGGGGTCGCCTGAAGGGCTCGGGCTCGTCCTTGACACGGTCACGTTGACCATGGCCGAGCTCGGCTCAGTTTCCGTTTGCTGAGAGAAACGTGGGGAGGCTCAAGGGGGGGAAAGAGGGTGTGGTGCGTCCAGGGGAGGGCTCGGTGGCTACTTTTATAGACTGGAGGGGAGGAGAGGTGGGTGGTGGCCGGTGCTGCCCTTAATGGCCACCGAGGTCATTGCTTACGTCTGGCCACAGGGAGGAGATAAGGAGGGGAGAGGAGGAGGCTGCCGTGCTGGAGGCACAGTGGAGCACGAGGTGGTACTGCTGCAAGGTATTAGGCACCGACCATGGTAGTAAGCGGAATTAGGTCCTGCTAAAGCGCGCGTCCTGGACGTCCGGAGCGCGACGCGAGCGGCATCATCGCGTTCCCGGCGACTCGGGGCACGAAACTGAAAAAGGCTTGCACCACTAGGTTCACAAGGACAAGACCAAGACAACCAAACTGTCCACACTGAAAAACTGCACACTTCGCAAAACAAAATTTTCTGAAAACTAAGGGTGTGCCATGTGTTCGATGAAATGACAGGGGCTTTGCACCTCTCAGAAAAATCCCCAAAATTTACAGTAGGTTAGGACAGGGGTATGTAGTATGTATGTGGAATATTAGATCAAATGGAGGCCTGGAGCTTGGTCAAATAAATTGGTGTCCAAAAATGCCCAAATGGCATGGGCATGCCAATTGTTTTTATTCAAATGATCTTGACCTGGTATTCTGGATATGTGGTTATATAAGGGAGTTGGTCAATCTGGCAAAGTGGCAATGCCAAATGAATTTTGTAGCTAGGGGTTGCTTTGGAAATCACAGTTAGGCATAATTAGGGCATTACAAAGGAAGTACCTCAAATATTGCTCAAATGAGGTTGGACCAATGGAGTGAAATGTTCAGGAGGTCAAATCATGCACCTCACCAAAATTGCAGAATTTTTGGATGAGTGGAAGGTGTCTAGATGATTTCTGAATTGGAAGTGGCATAATGGAGAATATGGATAAACTTGGAAATATTGCATTGAAGTATGCAATATTTTTGCATGGATTGTCTTTGTATGAGGAGGGGAGTCTCTGGTATTTTTAGTGGAATTTCTTCGGCTATGAAAATAGGCTTCCCTTTGGTAGGTGGAGAGAAGGGTTTTAAAGGTTCGATAATTAGGGCTAGGGTTTTCGAGAGAAAACCTAAGCATAAAAATTATCACGGGTGTTGGAGTGGTTCGTGGATCACCGGGAAAATTTTGAGAGAGCAATTCAAAAGTCCAATCATCCTCAAAAGATTTGAAGAAACATTTAGGAAAAAGGGAAAAAGTTTTTCAGGTGTCAGAAAACACCGCTAAAATTAGGGATGAATTTTCGGGGTGTTACAAGCCTTAAGTTCTAAGGTCCCCTATGTATATCCCCCAATAAACTAACTTCATGACTCGGTCTCAGGTTTACATGTCCTCCCAAGTCTCCCTCACTCCATTACATTACCGGTGATCACCTTACATGCATTCCCCAACATATGCGTGCACTCATATATTGTACATAAAGAATCATAAAAGATAACAAAACTTGTATGCAACCAAACAACGAACTATTTAACTATTGCCATGAACCAGTCACTTCTCAAACATAGATGGGGAGACACAATAGATCAAGGGAATAGTATATTGCATCATACATCATGTTTGCCAAGAGTTTACAGTGGAGAGATGGAGATGATCTTGCTGTAGATGTTGATGATGAACACGCCGGAGGGGGGGTGGAGCCCTCCGGAGGCGATTCCGGCGGCATTTCCCCCCTTCGATCTTCTCCGGCGGCAGCCTTCTGACTCTCTGTTTCATGGTTTTGTGTTTCTCTGCCGCCTCCCCGCGAAACTCCTCGGGGGACTATTTTTATAGTCGGTTTTAGGTCAAGACGAAGCCACGGAGACGAAAACGGACGGCATCGGAGCCACGAGGCCCAAGATGGGGGTCCCACGTAGCCAAGGAATCTAGCCGCGTGGGCCCACCTCTTTTGGCCCTCGGGTCTCCGTTTGTTCGCTTCCTTCGCTCCTACGCTTTCTTCCTTCCAAAAAAATGATCCTCGTAAATTTTCGGGTCAATTGGTCGTCGTTTGGGTCCCCGAAACATCAAAATATAGAAATAGGGTTTTCTGCCAGTGCAGGGTTAATTCCAGAAAAATAAGAAAACTATGAAATCTTCCCAAAATCATTATAAAACAATGATATAACCCTTATATGATGCAAATATGATTGAAATATGAGTATTATAATGTAAATTTCATGTATGCATTTTACATGCATCAAGTACCAACTTCAAGATCACTCTTTAGATTACCAATGGAGTCAAGAGGTTTATTTATCCTCTTCCTAGGGAAATGTTCCAACCCTTTTTTCAGAGGAAATTGAAATTTGATATTGCTCACTCTCATATCAATAATAGCACCAACAGTTCTAAGAAACGGTCTTCCCAAAACAATGGGACGAGGAAGTTTAAAATCAAGATCCACAACAATAAAATCAACGGGAACATAATTACAATTAACCATGATGAGAACATCATCTATTTTACCCAAAGGTGTATGCGAAGTGTCATCAAGAAAATTTACATTCAAATCACAATCTTCTAGTGGTCCAAAATCAAGGGCATCATATAACTTTTTTGGCATAATGGAGATACTGTAGGGTTCGTTGCATAGAAAACAAAAAAATTTCCTACGAAACAGGCTGAAGAAACCCAACGGATATAGATCTATTAGATGAAGGTAGCCAGAAGGAGATCCAATCTCTTACCCTCGAAGAATGAACAAAGCCTTTTGTCGATGCAGGGGTTGGTCTGTCGATCAACGCAACTAGACTCATCTAGTTGCAAGGAGATGTATTATCCGATCCGAGATCCAATCCGATGGAGCACCGCATGAGCAGCACCTCTGTGGTATCCACACGTACAACTCAATGAAGACTTCCTCTCCTTGATCCCGCAAGCAAGGAGGAAGTGGCTCGTGAGATTCCAGCAGCACAACGGTGTGGTGGTGGATATGGTGGAGATCCCGGCAGGGCTTTGCCAAGCAACTGCGGGAGAGAGGAGGCGAAGGAGAGGGGTGGCGGCTAGGGCTTCAAGGGTGCCACGACCCATCCCTCCCCTTCCTCTTATATAGGTGTGTGTGTGGGGGGGGGGGTTGCCTTGGCCCCTCCTCCAAGCCCTAGGGCCGGCGGCTTGAGGGAACTTGTTCCCCAAGTCAGCCCCTAGGGTTTTGGGTGCCTCCCACCTATGTGGCCGCATGGGCCCTTAGGGATTGGTGCGGCTGGCCCAAGTGGGCTGCTGCACCTCCCTCGGTCCATGTAAGCCCTTCCAGGTTCGTGGCCCCCAAGGTGGGGCCCTCCGGAACCTTCCGGAACCTTCTTGAATTATTTTGGTACCCTGTCAGAAAATTCTCGAACTTTTCCGGAACCTTGGAAACCACTTTCCTTATATGAAACTTTATCTCCGGACTCTTCCGGAGGTCCTCGTGATATCTAGGATCTCATCCGAGACACCGAATCAATATTCGTTCACACCATCAAAAATCTCATGCCCTAGCTACATCGAACCGTTAAGTGTGTGACCCTACGTGTTCGAGAATATGTAGACATGATCCGATCAATAATCAGTAGCAGGACCAGGATGCCCATATTGACTCCTACATATTCAACGAAGTTCTTTATCGATTGAACCACGATGCCGGAGATTCTTAATCTCATATACGATTCTATTTGTCTCATGGTATTTAATTTGCCCGAGATTTGATCGTCGATAACTCCATATCTAGTTCCATCTCGTTACCTGGAAAATTCTCTTTACTCATCCATAATATAGGATCTCTGTGATAACTCCTAATCACATGTTTGCAAACTTTCCAAATGCTATATTACCGAGTGGGCCCAGAGATATTCTACTCCGTCACATGGAGGGACAAATCCCATTCTTGATACATATCACCCAACAACCTACCATCGGAGATACCTGAAAGCCACCTTTATAATCACCCAGTTATGAAGCGACGTTTGATGTCCACAAAGTATTCCTCCGGTAAGCGGGAGTGATATAATCTCATGGTCTAAGGAAACTATACTTGGCATATACTAAAAGCGTTGGCAATGAAACTGTGTGACATGATCAATTGCAACTCTTTATAATTGGGTCTTGTCCATCACATCATACTCCTAATGATATGACTCCGTTATCAAGTGACTATAACAAGTCCATGGTTAGGAAACCTTAACCATCTCTTGACTAACGAACTAGTCCAGTAGAGGCATACTAGGGACACCTTGTTGTTTATATTCCACACATGTATTATGTTTCCGGTTAATACAATTATAGCATGGATAATAAACATTTATCATAAACATGAATATGCTAATAAACCATTTTATTATTGCCTCTAGGGCATATTCCCAACAGTCTCCCACTTGCACTAGAGTCAATAATCTAGTTTACATTTTCCCGATCCAATACCCATGGAGTCTTAGTGCTGATCATGTTTGCTCGTGGAAGAGGTTATGTCCTCTCAGTTCTGTACAATACAGTTTTACATGTTCTTTGCAAAACGTTAATGTCACCTACTTTGACACTACTTCATCATCACATGATAAACCTCATATTATCACATGACATCATCATATGACGAATATAATATATTTGGTTACAGAGTGAGACTTTCATTTCCCTTTTATGCCTACATGATGTATGATCAGTCAAAAGAACTTTCACATAGCATGTGCACCCGGAACTCACTCAATCTTGAACAAAAATTTCTCAAACCAAAATATTATATCTTTTAATCCTTGAATTAATCATATACTCCTATATGTTGTAGACTCAACAAATCGACAGTGCAATCCAAGTCACTTCAATATTTTCGATCACGCTTTCGCTGCGCTTCTGCCTTCATGAGATCTCCATCTAGTTTGGTGCCATGACTTCAACCAAGTCTACCATTCTCTAGATTCAATTATCTCATCTCCATGTTGAAATGACTCCTCATTTCTAACACGTTCTTCTAACCAAGAACTTGGGTCACATTTCGTCAAATACAAAATTATGGTTCTTATATGTTTAGACCTATGAACAATTCATAGCAAATACTAACATATCCTCCAACCATTATTTTTGTATTGAAAATAAACTTTATGTTTCACCTATTTTTAACAAGTAATGAACCCTTCTTCACTTGATCCATTTTGAACTCCTTCAAAAACTTATTTAGGATAAACATCCTGACTCATTTATCGACAAAATACGCATCTATCTCCATAGATATTTGACATTCAAATTAACTTCACAAGTTATGCGTTTGGTTCCTGAAATATTTACAACATTTATGAAATCTCCATTTCATACAAATAAGATGTTGTAAAATCCCACTCAAATATACTCCATACACATATTAAATTGTGAAACCACTTTGGCTCCCACTCAGAAATATGTTATCTCTATATTTGACTAGCACATATGCCCGTGCGTTGCATCGGGAGAGAAACACGCCATGACGATCAAATTTTTGACCCAGAATTGTTAGACATGTATAATCATAGCCTTAATTCATACTTTCATATTAATCTTTTTTTATCTACCTTCACTGGTGCCGCCACCGCCAAATTAGCTGTACTCATGCCACCAGCGTCAAACCTGCACGACCTCATTGGAAGAAGTCCAGCAATAGCTCCTAAGCTGGTTGGAGAAAAACGAAGTTGTCGAACCAAGAAGCACCATCGGATTTTGTAGGTCGACGCGATTTACAGCGTGTTGAGTTTGTTTTTTCTCGAGTACTTGACCACGGACAGAGCACGAGACATTCGTCGCGAATGATGGTTGTGGAGCGGTGGAGTACGGATGGATTGTTCTGAATTTTTTTACAAATTATATTGTACATAATACCGGATCTAAAGTAGTAATAAAAATTAAAATGGTGTGAAGAAACACAAATAATGAATTACCGCATGTAGCCAAACAGCTCCCAGGGTCGTTAATTGAGTGCAGCAACAGTGTGCTGAGAGGAATCAAGCTGCGTGTATTAAAGAATTCGTGCGCTAGGTGAAGCTTTGCTCTGGATTTTTGTCTGTTCTCTAGCTTGCTCTGTATTCAACAAAAGGAGGCCCGATATACGTCGTCAGCTCGTCCCTACTGTTGCTGCTAGCTGTGCTATGCTAAAACTCTGTTCCTGCACAATTTTCAGAACAATCCATCCGTCATCAGCCAAATAGAACTTGTCGACGCAGGGTAGCGGCAGAACCAAACGACGGTAGGGAGGTCACCTAAAGCCGGAGTTGTTTGGAGGAGAAGATGGAGAGGAACTGGTTGACAGCGATGCCAGATCCCACCATGGGACGAGGAACTCCAGCTAGTTGTGGTTCTTCCTAGAGACTTGCAGCTGCACGATCCACAGATTGCTCGGAACCGTCCGCCCTCCTCCTGCAACAGAATCCACATCCAATCGACCCGTCCGAATTCAGAGGCCGATGGCTTGTCCCTGCCCCGATGCCCCTGCTCGGAGCTGGCCAAGGTCGGCTGGAGGTAGTATTCCGTGCGTCTTCCTCCCACCGTGACCACGACGAGCGCACACTCAGAACCATGACACATGCAGCGATTGAGTCCAGAATCACAACGATGTCGGCCAGGCTCTCGCTTGCCCCTCGACGATTTGACGAGCTTGCCGATGCCTTTTTCCATGAATTTCTATCTGTCCTCCAGATTGATCGTCTTCCTATCCTGCGCCTGGCCTGGCATCGCTGCTAGAGCCGCCGATTCTACAGCATCGTCGACCGCAAAGAGGAGTCCACTGATTCTATTGTTTGAGGAGAGAGGGGAGACGGGGACAGTCAAGGTACATACTCTTTAAGCAGATCGTGTTGTATACAATGAGGGATGACGGAAACCGGGACGAACATAATAAGGAAAAAAAACCGAAACGTTTTTTAACTTACTTGTGGCATAGGTGGGTAATTACGTCGAATTTGAGGGATAATTAAAGTGACATACGCAACCAAACCGCGGAAGACTTAACGCTTTTATTATTAGGTATAGATTAACAATGATTCACTAGCTCCCACTCAAACTCATGTCTCCACATATTTGATTATGGAAATTATTTTCTGCTCTCACTTGATATATGTCTCCACATATTTCAATTAGACCCCACTCAGTTTCTCATGCACTTTCTCGATATTTTGGACACCTCCAAAATCTTAATTAACTTTTAAATCGAGAACTCATATACGAACACTAGTACTTTGCTAGCTTTAAGTTTTATTTATTCTCTACAAAACTCCTCTTGAGGAATAAATATGTGAAACATCAGTTTCACAAAATCAAGTAACAATTACTTTGTGATTTAAACTTAACATAGGATGACTCTTAGTCACTTTCGTATTTAAGGCTTCTATTTTTTCTTTGTAGTTTTGTAGGTATGTCTTGCTTCTTGAACATGACAAGTAAATCATGAATATTATTTTGTAACCTGACAAAATTTAATATTCTTGAATCCTACCTCCTTTAGACAAGCTAAACCGAAATTCAATGATCACCATCATTAATTCCTTCATGTGTCAAGTTTTAACCAACAGAGCACTTTGCAGTGCCACTCGATACATAAACAGGCAAGGTTTTAGCTTGTCAATTTATTCCATCAATTCTTTTATCAATGAAAACTTTTCACGATAAACCACTAAAATACTTAGCAAAACCAACAAATTGGTTTGCCCCTTTTAGTCTCATATTGTGGAATCACATTCATAGTCACACTTATGAATATACTACAACATTATTCGCAACAGTCTCTAATTATCTCATAATTAATGAAACCACCTTTTCTCATAACTCATATGAAAAATATATGCGAATCATACATAGACCCTTATTTCTAAACAGAGTGTTTATCAAATAAATCTAAATGCTATTAATTAAACCCCGAAATAAAACCCTTCTTTGAGACCACACAATATCGAATAGTGTGTGATTACAATATCTTAGGACATATCAAACACCTTTGAAATATTCTAAACACTGTAATTTGTGATAACACTTCTCACAAGTCCGCATACTAACATATAACTCAAATATTTTGTCTCTTTTGATCAAATAAAAAGACTCAACTTTCTTGTTAACTTAATATTCTAAACTCCAGAATTTTATTTGATCTCATCGAATATCATAACTCGAACAAATACATATATTTACTCATATCATTTATGATGGAGCGCACAAAATAATGACATTTAACATTTGCTGAAAATATAACCAACACTTGTGTTTATTTTCGACAACTCATGGAACTCTTCCAAAGGGTGGCATTTTCGTCATACTCTTTTCAATAAGGCGCATTGATAAAATATCAAAATGTTTATTCAATATTTAGCACGACTAAAACAATTGTCATTATTAAGTTTTGGATATCTTTAGTATGTCACATATTTTATAAATGTTTAACTAATCATCATCTAGATTAAAATAAGGACAATAATCTCATAATCGAAACGTGATCACCAAAAAGAATTACCCATGAAAATAGAACAACCACTTGTCTTTAACATGAATAACCGTCTCACAAACCGAGACACACTAATTTAAAGATCACACTTAATTCGATTACAAAAACTCATTCAAATCCTCTAATAAAAAATGATAAATGTAGAAGTAGAATGTCGCCAGCATCAACTCCTTGATTGCCACTATCCCGCGATATCCACTCAGTCCCTCCACGCACTTCTCAAACGGCAGGTGTTGTTTTCATAAAACAGCACAAGTATCAAATACTTAGCCACAAGTGTAAACAGGACATTTAAACATTTATAGCTCGTATATCAAAATATACCTTCTGCATTGACACTTCTCCTGCTATGGGTTCCACTTTGACATGAAGCAACCGAGACACAAACTCACAGAAAGTGCTTGAATCCCTTCCCATGACATAGTCCTTGACATAATTCATGAAGCTGGGGGGAATCAAACGCAGCACCCCATCTATCGCGAATTCATCCGTCATCAAGTAGTCCCAAACAAGCAGTAGACGGTGATGAATCTCATGCATCTTCCTCAGGTGTTGTTCCAAACAAGTGTTTTCTTCCATCTTGAGTGAAAGAAACTCATTCAGATTCTCAAACCTCGCAATTCTGACTTGTGCTATGAACCTATTTTTTTAGCTCATCCACAATCTCATTGGCACGCAAGTCTTTGAATTGACTACTCAGGTCAGAAATCATGCAGGTGCACATCAACCACTCAACTTGTAAATAAGTGGTTTCTTGGCGAAGCCATTCTATGTGCTCTTCCTCAGTTGTAGAAGCGTTGGGTTTATCTCCTATTGGTTCTTCTAGCACGTCAAGCAAGTCATTGGCATGTAGGACTTCACACAAAAGCAGGTACCACTCGATAAAGTTTGACCCATCTAGACGCAGCTCCTCGGTCATGAAAAGACGACCATAGTCGGCCATGATCTACAAGGATTTTTGCAAAGACATCTTTAGGTCATTTGTTTATGATAATTTCAGTTCATCTTAATCAAAATTACTACATGAACTCCCACTAAACTTAACATCTCTCTAGTTGTGTAGTGACACACAATCCAAATCCACTACACCACAACCGATCATCACGTGAGATGATGTAGCTTCAATGGTGAACATCACCATGTTGATCATATCGTCCATATGACTCGTGTTTATACTTTCGGTTCTTGTGTTCCGAGGCCATGTCTGAACATGCTAGGATCGTTAAGTAAACTGTAGTATTTCCGTGTGTGTAAATCTGGCTTACACCCGTTGTATGCGAATGTAGAGTATATCACACCCGATCATCACGTGGTGCTTCAAGACGACGAACTTTTGCAACGGTGCATACTAGGGGAGAACACTTTATTATCTTGATATTAACATGAGAGATCACCTTATCATGCTACCGTCGCGATCAAATCTAAGCATAACAATAAGGTGCATAAAAGGATTAACATCACATGCAATTTAAAATTGTGATATGATATGGCCTTTTCTTCTTGTGCCTTTGATCTCCATCTCCAAAGCACCGGCATGATCTCCATCATCTCCGACATTGTGGCGCCTCCTCCATGGTTGCTATCACCAACTATTGCAACTACAACTATTGCTACTCTTAGAGATAAAGTAAAGCAATTACATGGTGATTCAATGACACGCAGGTCACATAAAATAATAGACAACCATATGGCTCCTGCCGGTTGCCGTACTCATCGACATGCAAGTCGTGAAAAAATTACAAACATGATCATTGCATACAATATCACAAATCACATATTGGCCATACCACATCACAAACCCTGCAAAAACAAGTTAGACGTCCTCTAATTTATTTATACAATTTTTACGTGGCTTGGGTCAATGAGATAGAACCGTTATAATCTACGCCAAAAAACCACAACGGTGATATAGAAGTTGCTTATTTACTCATCCTTTTTAAAGGACTTCCATTGAAAATTGCATCTCACTATAGCAAGAGAAACAGACACCCGCCAGTCACTTATGCAATACAAGTTGCATGTCAATCGTGGAACCGGTCTCTCGTACGCGGACGAGTAAGGTTGGTCCGGGCCGCTTCAATCCCACCATACCGTCGAGATACAAAGTGCACGTGAGAAGGTAGCAACATAAAATATCAATGCCCACAACTCCTTGTGTTCTAATCGCACCAACATCTACGAATAGATCTAGGCTCTGATACCACTGTAGGGTTCGTTGCATAGAAAACAAAAAAAATTCCTACGAGACAGGCAGAAGAAACCCAACGGACCTAGATCTATTAGATGAAGGTAGCCAGAAGGAGATCCAATCTCTTACCCTCGAAGAACGAACAAAGCCTTTTGTCGATGCAGGGGTTGGTCTGTCGATCCCCGCAATTAGAATCATCTAGTCGCAAGGAGATGTATTATCCGATCAGAGATCCAATCCGATGGAGCACCGCATGAGCAGCACCTCCGCGGTATCCACACATACAGCTCGATGAAGACTTCCTCTCCTTGATCCCGCAAGCGAGGAGGAAGTGGCTCGTGAGATTCCAGCAGCACGACGGTGTGGTGGTGGATATGGTGGAGATCCCGGCAGGGCTTCGCCAAGCAACTGCAGGAGAGAGGAGGTGGAGGAGAGGGGCGGCGGCTAGGGCTTCAAGTGTGCCACGACCCAGCCCTCCCCTCCCTCTTATATAGGTGTGTGGGGGGGTTGCCTTGGCCCCTCCTCCAAGCCCTAGGGCCGGCGGCTTGAGGGAACTTGTTCCCCAAGTCAGCCCCTAGGGTTTTGGGTGCCTCCCACCTATGTGGCCGCATGGGCCCTTAGGGATTGGTGCGGCTAGCCCAAGTGGGCTGCTGCACCTCCCTCGGTCCATGTAAGCCCTTCCAGGTTTGTGGCCCCCAAGGTGGGGCCCTCTGGAACCTTCTAGAATTATTCTGGTACCCTGCCGGAAAATTCCTGAACTTCCCGGAACCCTGGAAACCACTTTCCTTATGTGAAACTTAATCTCCGGACTCTTCCGAGACACCGAATCAATATTCGTTCACACCATAAAAAATCTCATGCCCTAGCTCATCGAACCGTTAACTGTGTGACCCTACGGGTTCGAGAATATGCAGACATGATCCGATCAATAATCAATAGCGGGACCGGGATGCCCATATTGACTCCTACATATTCAAAGAAGTTCTTTATAGATTGAACCACGATGCCGGAGATTCTTAATCTCGTATACGATTCCCTTTGTCTCATGATATTTAATTTGCCCGAGATTTGATCGTCGATATCTCCATATCTAGTTCCATCTCGTTACCTGGCAAATTCTCTTTACTCGTCCATAATATAGGATCTCTGTGATTACTCCTAATCACATGTTTGCAAACTTTCCAGATGCTATATTACCTTGTGGGCCCAGAGATATTCTACTCCGTCACATGGAGGGACAAATCCCATTCTTGATGCATATCACCCAACAACCTACCATCGGAGATACCTGAAAGCCACCTTTATAATCACCCAGTTACGAAGCGACGTTTGATGTCCACAAAGTATTCCTCCGGTAAGCGGGAGTGATATAATCTCATGGTCTAAGGAAACTATACTTGGCATATACTAAAAGCGTTGGCAATGAAACTGTGTGACACGATCAATTGCAACTCTTTATTATTGGGTCTTGTCCATCACATCATAGTCCTAATGATATGACTTCGTTATCAAGTGACTATAACAAGTCCATGGTTAGGAAACCTTAACCATCTCTTGACTAACGAACTAGTCCAGTACAGGCGTACTAGGGACACCTTGTTGTTTATATCCCACACATGTATTATGTTTCCGGTTAATATAATTATAGCATGGATAATAAACATTTATCATAAACATGAATATGCTAACAAACCATTTTATTATTGCCTCTAGGGCATATTCCCAACATAAAACCAAGATCACACAAAGCATTACACTCAAAATCATTAACTTTTATTTTAATGGTAGGTTCCCAAGCATCCTCTAATTTCCTAGGAATAGAGAATTCACATTTAAGCCTCTCTTCCCTTACTTCAATAAGAGCATTAGTAATATGCTTAGTAAAAGCCAAGTTCATTTTACTAGCATTAGGTGTTTTAGCAAGCTTTTGTAAAAACTTTATAACTTAAGTAAGGTTAAAATTATCAAAATCAAGATCATTGTCACCAAAAATAAGAGGAGCATTGTCACCTAAAGAATCCATATTATCAAAACTAATTTCAGCATTTTTATCAACAACAGTTTCTATGTTGACTGAAAGTTTTGGGTTCTTTTTAGGTATAGTGGAAAATTTTCCAACTACAATTCTTTTTCCATTGGTATACTTAGGTGCTGTAGATGACTCTTGAGCATTTAACATTTTAATATCTTTATTGGTATAAATAGTGCAAACATTAGCAACCTCTCTATTTCTAGCAATTTCAGCCTCTCTTTCTTCTCTTTCCCATCTAGCATGTAATTCGGCCAACATTCTTATATTGTTATCAATTGTAATTTGTATGGAATTTAAAGTTTTATGTTCCTTAACATCATGAGGCAAAAAAAATATTTTAAGAAAATCAACTTCATGAGAAAGGTTATCAACTTTAGCAACAAGATTATCAAGTTTCTCAAGCTTTTCTTCAACAACTTTATTGAAATACTTTTGTGAAGTGATAAAATCTTTAAGCATGCTTTCAAGATCAGAGGAAACACCTCTATTATTGTTGTAAGAATTACCATAAGAATTGCCATAAGGATTACCATTATTTGAAGGATAAGGTTTATAATTATTATTACCAAAGTTGTTCCTATAAGCATTGTTGTTGAAATTATTTTTAAAAAAATTCACATCAACTTGCTCCTCTTGAGCAACCAAAGAAGCTAAAGGAACATTATTTGGATCAATAGGAACTTGTTTACTAGCAATCATAGACATAATCGTATCAACCTTATCATTTAGAGAGGAGATTTACTCGACAGAATTTACCTTGTTACCACTAGGAGCTCTCTCGGTGTGCCATTGCGAATAATTTGCCATCATTTCATCCAAGAGCTTTGTTGCAGCACCTAATGTGGTGGACATGAAGGTACCTCCAGCAGCCGAATCCAATAGGTTCCTCGAAGAAAATTTTAATCATGCATAAAAAGTTTAGATGACCATCTAAGTAGTCAGTCCATGAGTGGGACAATTTTTAACTAGAGATTTCATTCTTTCCCAAGCTTGAGCAACATGTTCATTATCAAATTGTTTAAAGTTCATAATGTTACTCCTTAATTGTATAATTTTTGAAGTGGATAATACTTTCCAATAAAAGCATCTTTGCATTTAGTCCGATAATCAATACTATTCCTAGGCAAAGGTAATAACCATTCTTTAGCACGTCCTCTTAAGGAAAAAGGAAAAAAGTTTCAGTTTTATAATGTCGCCCTCTACTTCTTTATATTTTTGCATATCACATAACTCAACAAAGTTATTTAAATGAGAGGCTGCATCATCACCACTAGCACCGAAAAATTGCTCTTTCATGACAAGATTTAACAAAGTAGGCTTTATCTCATAAAATTTGGCTGTGGAAGCCGGTGGAGCAATAGGTGTGCATATAAAATCATCATTGTTCGTACTAGTGAAATCACACAACTTAGTATTCTCAGCTGAACCCATTTCAACAATATTAAAGCAAGATACTAAGCAAAACAAAAAGAGACAACTTGGTGGAATTTTTAATTTTTTGTGTTTTCGAATTTTAGAGCAAACAAAAAGCAAAACAAGACTAACAAAAAATATACTAAGCAAGACAATAACAAAGTAAAGTGAAAGGATGTGTGAAACTCCCCTAGCTGAAGCTTTCAAGTCCCCGGCAACAACGCCAGAAAAAAAGCTTGATGGCGTGGATCACACATTCGCTGGGGAACCCCAAGAGGAAGGTATGATGCAGCGTAGCAACAGTTTTCCTTGATTACAAAACCAAGGTTATTAAATCCAGTAGGACTTGGAGAAGGCTTAGCAAGATGTCAACAGTGCCGTTTACGACAGTTGACGTGGACCTGCACACAATCACAAACAAACTACTTTGCCCCAACGAAACAGAGAGGTTGTCAATCTCTCCGGCTTGCTGAACACAAAGAATTAATTGTGTAAGTGTAAAATATGATGAGAATGAAATATGACCAACGAGAAAATGAGTACGGAAAGCTATTAAAATAGTTGTAAACAATGTAGGAAAATAGTACCGGGGTCCACAGATAACTAGTGGTGTCTCTCCAGAAGATAGCATGATGCGTAAACAAATTATAGCAAGGCAATTGACAAAATTGTGTGCGCATAACAATGCTATCATAAAACAATATAGTTTACCATTTTATCTAATATGAGCATTACGTTAAAATATATAGACCGTTATCCAACTGCGTCTATAACTAATAATCCACCCCCGAGATCGCTATCCAGCATGTCTCCCAGAAGTATTAAGTTGCAAGCAACATATCATTGCAATAATCACTATGCATAATGTAAGCAATGTAAATAACACAAGAAAATAACACCGTTGTTTTCTCCCTAGTGGCAATGGCATATTCATTGGCATGAGCGTTTCTGTCAGTCGCACTCTGCGCAAGAAGGCATGAACCCACTATCTAGCATAAATACTCTTTCATACAACACTAACAATTACTTGGCCAAAGAATCCACTAGCATCGGAGAGCATGCAAGATCATAGATAAAACATAACATAGAGATGAACAAGAGTAATGATTTCCACAATTCATCGGATCCAAGCAAACACATAATGTAGCAGTTACTGTTGGGAATATGCCCTAGAGGCAATAATAAAATGGTTTATTAGCATATTCATGTTTATGATAATAGTTTATTATCCATGCTATAATTGTATTAATTGAAAATATAATACATGTGTGGAATATAAACAAACAAGTGCCCCTAGTAAGCCTCTACTAGACTAGTTCGTTAGTCAAGAGATGGTTAGAGTTTCCTAAACATGGACTTGTTATAGTCACTTGATAACGGAGTCATATCATTAGGAGTAATGATGTGATGGACAAGACCCAAATAATAAAGAGTTGCAATTGATCGTGTCACACAGTTTTCATTGCCAACACTTTTAGTATGCCAAGTATAGTTTCATTAGACCATGAGATTATGTCACTCCCGTTTACCGGAGGAATACTTTGTGGACATCAAACGTCATTTCGTAATTGGGTGATTATAAAGGTGACTTTCAGGTATCTCCAATGGTATTTGTTGGGTGACATGAATCAAGAGTGGGATTTGTCCTTCCTTGTGACGGAAAAGATATCTCTGGGCCCCCTCGGTAATATAGCATCAGAAAGGTTGCAACCATGTGATTAAGTGTTAATCACGGAGATCCTATATTATGGACGAGTAAAGAGAACTTGCCAGGTAACGAGATGAAACTAGATATGGAGATATCGACGATCGAATCTCAGGCAAGTTAAATATCGGTGAGACAAAGGGAATCGTATATGAGATTAAGAATCTCCGGCATCATGGTTCAATCGATAAGGAACTTCGTTAAATATGCAGGAGTCAATATGGGCATCCCGGTCCCGCTATTGATTATTGATATGATCATGTCTACATGTTCTCGAACCCGTAGGGTCACACACTTAACGCTCCGATGTAGCTAGGGTTAGCGATGAGATAATTGATGGTATGTACGAATGGTGATTCGGAGTCTCTGATGGGATCACGGACGTCACGAGGAGTTCCGGAAGAGTCCGGAGAATAAGATTCATATAAGGAAAGTGTTTCCGGAGTTTTTGGAAAGGTTCCGAAATATTTGCATAGGGTACCGGAAAGTTCTAGAAGGGTCTAGAACTGGGGCCCATATTGTATGGGGGCCAACATGGACTAGAGGGTGGTGCAGCCACCTTAATGGGCTGGCTGCACCAGCCCCTTAGCCAAGTCGGCCAAGCCCTAGTTGGACTAGGACTTGGGCCAACCACAAAGGAAAGGGAGAAGGGGGCCGAGTCCACTTAGGACTCGGTTTGCTTGAGGGTCAAGCAAGCCCTAGGGCCGGCCGGCCCTAGGCTTGCCCCTGCCGCCTCCTATATAAAGGGGCACAAGGGGGGGTGCGGCACACCCAAGGGCAAAAACCTAGCCGCACCCTACCCTATAACCCTAGCCGCCGGCCCTACTCCACCTCTAGCCGTGCGCCACCCCTCCCCGGAGGGCTGCCGCCTCCACTCCTCCACCTAGCCGCATCACCCCCTAGCCTTAGGGGCTGCTGCGCCTCCTCCTCTCCCTCTCCTCTTGCTTGGCTTGGCGAAGCCCTGCTCGCGGAGATCTACACCATCAACGCCACCACAACCGTCGTGGTGCCGAGATCTATCTAGCCACTCCCTCCTTGCTTGCAGGATCAAGAAGGCGGAGTCTACATCGAGCCGTACGTGTGGATACCGTGGAGGTGCTGCTCTTACGGCGCTTCATCGGATTGGATCGCGTGGATAATACATCTCCTCGCGACTAGATGTGTCCAGTTGCGGGGATCGACAGACCAACCCTTGCATCGACAAAAGGCTTTGGTCGTTCTTCGAGGGTAAGAGATTAGATCTCATCTTCGCTACCTTCGTCTAATAGATCTAGATCGTGGGGTTTCTTCCGCTTGTTTCGTAGGAATTTTTTTTGTTTTCTATGCAACGACCCCTTCAGTTACAGATAATATGATCTTGATCATGATAGGCAGCTCACAAGATCTAAGCAATTGAGTACAAGGAGGAGAGACAACCATCTAGCTACTGCCATGGACTCGTAGTCCCGTGGTGGACTACTCACGCATCACTCCGGAGGCAGGCATGGTGGTGTAGATGCCTCCGGTGATGATCTCCCCCTCCGGCAGGGTGCCGGGAAGAGCTGCAGAACCCTCCCGATCTAGGGTTCGCGACGGCGGCGGCCTCAGATGTTTTCTGGAGAATATGATTGGGTACTTAGGGTTTTCTGGACGAAGATAATTTATAGGCGAATGGGCGACTCAAGGAGGTAAAGGAGCCGGCTAGGTGGGACCCCGACGCGGCCAACACCTGGGCCGCGCCTGGGTGGCGTATGGGGGCTGCGGGGGCCCCCTGCATCTCCCCTCCTGGCTCCTTCTTTGTTTCTTCGTAAAAATAAATCATGTAAATTTCCAGCTGATTCCGAGAAACTTCTCCGAACAAATTTTCTGAACAAAAAGACAACAGAAAACAGGAACTGGCACTGGGCATCTTGTTAATAGGTTAGTCCCGTAAATTATACCAAAATAATATAAAAACATTATAAAAACATGTGGCACTGATATATAATCAAGTATGGAATATAAAAAATTATAGATACGTCTGAGGCGTATCATCTCACCCGTTCACTGCCCTCCAGGTAGCACAAGCTTTCATCAACAGTGTCTACCGCTTACATGGTCTTCCCCAGGTGATTGTGTCTAACCATGATTGAATCTTCACGGGCACTCTCTGGAATGAATTGTTCCGCCTCTCCGACACTGCCTTGCATTTGAGCTCTTCATATCACCCCTAGACTGATGGTCAAACGGAAAGGTAGAATCAGTGTTTGGAGCTATACTTGCGTTGTGTAGTTCACGCCTCCCCGAAGAAATGGTTCGAGTGGTTGCCGCTAGCGGAATACTGGTATAATACTACCTACCACTCTACTTTGGACCGTACTCCATTTGAAGTGATTTGTGGACAGAAACCACGCAATCTGGGCATTGCCTCGGCTAGTGATTGTCAGTCTCCAGATTTGGAGGCGTGGATGGTTGAACGGTCTGTCATGTGTGAGGTCCTTCGTCAGCAATTGGCGTGTGCTCAGAAGCGTATGAAGATTCAAGTTGACAAGAACCGCTCCGAAAGATGGTTCGAAGTGGGTGATCTGGTGTACTTGAAGCTCCAACCCTTCGTCCAACAGTCCGTCGCCTCGCGAGGTAACCAAAAACTGTCTTTGCGTTATTTCGGACCATACAGAGTGTTGTCTCGTGTGGGTGTAGTGGCATAACGACTAGCACTACCGGACTCCAGCAAGATACACCCAGTGGTGCATGTCTTGCTCTTCAAGAAGCATGTTCCAGAATCGGTGGTGGTCAGTGATGATCAAGTGTTGGCATCTACAGCTGCTCTGCTCTTACCAGAGGCGACGTTGGCGCTTCCTCCATCGGCATGAGGGCATGGCGTTGCTAAGGGGGAGGGATTGTCATGGACTGACGGGTCACGAGCCCGCTGGCTATTGTGCTGCGTCCCTTAATGGGCCGTATGGCCTTGTAACCGAAGTAAAGTCCAGCGTGGCTGGCACTGCCGTGGATATATAACTCTCTGCATGTGGAGAGAAGGGATCATTGATGAAATGTTATGAACTATTCCCCACCTTATTCTTCCAGATCCCCAATCTTCGTGCTTCCGTCTCTCTCTCGAACTCTAAATTCCCTCCCCGATCTCCCCTTCCAGCAGGGGCGGAGCTGGGGGTATTCCCTTGTCTTCCGTGGAATACCCAAGTTTTTTACGCGAAAAAAATATACATATTTAGCCCAGTCCAAAACACAAAAATAGCCCATTTCGCTGCCCCTCTCTCTGGCTCGCTCGGTCGCTCGCATCGAGCAGAGTAGCATACCACGGCGCAGCGCATCGTGCACACGCACAGAGCCACAGACGCAAGGAGCCACGGAGCAGACCACAGACGCAGCGCATCGCGCACACGCACGAAGCCACGGACGCATCACGCAGAGCCGCAGAGACACCTTTTCCCCTCGACCTAGACCCACGACCGCCGCCGGCCAGATGCAGCCCGGAGCAGGCGACGGCCCCGCGCCCGTGGCGGCGGCGCCCTGCCCCCCGCCGACCCGCGCCCCTACTCCTGTCCGTGCCGCCCTGCCCCAGCGTCCCTGAGCAGCGCAGAAGGTACCGACGGTCGTCTCGCCCCAATTTCATACCTTTCTTGATTAGCTTGATTGCTTGCTTCCTAGATGAATCATCCACTCCGATTAGCTTCCTAGATGCAAGTTTTTAATTTTCTGTTCCTTGTTTTCTTGTACCGTAGAAGAAGAAGGGTGGTCTTAAGTAGCTTACATAAAAAGGTACCTATGTATTCATGTCCTTATGGGCTTATAAATTGAAATATTGCTATTTTTGTTATGCTAGTGTTGTTTTATTCATATATTGATAGTATTGTGATGTTTGATTCATATACTACATTTAGAGAAAAAAAATTTTTTGGGTGGAATACCCGGGCGCCATTTCCTGGCGCCGCCACTGCCTTCTAGTAGCTAGATCGATGGGTTCGTGACACAGTCCTGCACACAACAGTTCACCGACAACTCGATCCTCGGCAGGTGGCACATGACCTTTCCTTGTCATCTTAAGCTACTGTTATTCATAATACTAGTAATAAAAGTTTGGTTTGGCTTGCATCTATGGTGATCCTTATCACCGCCAAACTAGTCAAATATGGAATGAGGTGGCTACTTTTGTGTATGATAATTCTAGCGTCCCCATGCTTTGTATAGGAGACATGAATGAGCTTTTGTATGACATGGACAAAAATTCCCCTAATATCAATCACGCTCGCATGTATGATTTTCGGGCTCTTGTTAAGCAATGTGGTCTCTTTGACTTGGGTTATAGTGGTCCTGCCTATACTTGGACAAATAAGAGATTTTCCTCAAAACCCATTTTGAAAGGTTGGATAGATGCTTAGTAAATGCTGAATGGTGTGCCGCTTACCCTATCTCAAATGTTTATAACATGCCTATCATGCATAACCTTAGTGACCATGCAGCCATTTTACTCTCAACTGAAGGTCCTATTCGTAGAATTAAGCGCACTTTTAAATTTGAAAACTGGTGGATCAAAGAACAAGATTTTCAAGATCATGCTAAAACTGCTTGGTTCTCTACTATAAATAAGCCTTTCTCGGTCAGGACTAATCATCTTGCAGGGACTCTTAAGATTTGGTGTAAAAAGGAAAGGCCTTTGCAACAGGAGCTCAACAATTTAGAAGAGCAGATTAAACAATTCAAATGAAGCCATTGGACAACCAAGACCACAATCTGGAGGTATCTCTAGTCACAAGGTATGAACAANACCCTATCTCAAATGTTTATAACATGCCTATCATGCATAACCTTAGTGACCATGCAGCCATTTTACTCTCAACTGAAGGTCCTATTCGTAGAATTAAGCGCACTTTTAAATTTGAAAACTGGTGGATCAAAGAACAAGATTTTCAAGATCATGCTAAAACTGCTTGGTTCTCTACTATAAATAAGCCTTTCTCGATCAGGACTAATCATCTTGCAGGGACTCTTAAGGTTTGGTGTAAAAAGAAAAGGCCTTTGCAACAGGAGCTCAACAATTTAGAAGAGCAGATTAAACAAATTCAAATGAAGCCATTGGACAACCAAGACCACAATCTGGAGGTATCTCTAGTCACAAGGTATGAACAAACAATGACTAAATTGACAGATTCTTACATGCAGAGGGCAAAGAAGCAGTGGATAAAGGATGGTGACAGAAATACCTCCTTTTTCCACCATGCTATTGTCAAAAGAAGGAGAAGGAATACCATAGCTTCTATTAAAGATGAAAATGATGTGCTGCAGTTTATGCCTGACCGGATCAGCAACACCTTTGTCAACTACTTTAGATCTATTTTTGCCTCTTCAAATACTAACAATGGCAGGCCCTTTCTCGGAACACAACCACCCCTAGATAATCAGGAATATACATATTCCATTCCAGACAGCCAGGAGATTTTTGACACACTCAAGGAAATGAAAAGAAATGCATCCCCAGGACCGGATGGTTTTAATGTGGAATTCTACTTGGCGACCTGGAATTGGATTGGACAGGATGTGGTGCAACTCATAAGGAATTTCTTCGAAACATGTATTATGCCGGCCCACATCAATGATACTCACATTGCTCTTATTCCCAAAAAACTTGTTCCTCTAGTACCGGCTGACTATAGGCCTATTAGTCTCTGTAATGTCATTTATAAAATCATAGCTAAATGTCTTGCTAATAGACTAAAACCTCACTTGCCGGATTATGTGGACCCCTCACAACAAGCTTTCATAGAAGGTAGACGCATTAGTAATAATATCATTGTTGCTCAAGAAATAACTCATTCCTTTGCCTTAAGTTCTTGGAAAAATAAATCTTTCATGCTTAAAATTGACCTTGCAAAAGCTTTTGATAGACTGGAATGGAATTTCATTGTAGCAGCGCTAGCACGTAAAGGACTGCATGGACATTTTATAAATTTAATCCACTCTTGTGTTTCCTCGCCGACTTTTTCTGTAGTCATTAATGGTCAGCCTTTTGCTAAATTTCGTGGGAACAGAGGCATCAGACAAGGTTGTCCCCTTTCACCTTACTTGTTTGTTCTCGCAATCAATGAGCTGTCCATTGCGCTGCAACATGCTATGTTAGAAAAATATCTTGCAGGGATAAAGCTAGGGCCAAATTGCCCTCCGATACATTCACTTCTTTTTGCAGATGATCTGCTGGTGTGTGGTGAAGCTACGGTACAAGAAGCTATCCAAATGAAACAAATTTTGCAGGACTTTTGTACGAAATCAGGACAAGCACCAAACTGGAGCAAATCAGGAATACTCTTCAGTAAACATGTTACTCCTGAAGTCAGCCAAGCAATTACTCAGGTGTTCCCGGTACCAAAAATCGACAACAACTTCATCCACTTGGGACATCCACTAATTCTTCCAAGTAAAGACAGAGCCTCAGCCTACTCTTTTGTTTTTGATAAATTCAAATCCAAACTCAGCACTTACAAGGCGGATGAACTGTCCCATGCTGCTAGAATTGAGCTTATAAAATCTGTCCTTGCGTCCATCCCGGTTTACTATATGTCCAATATTATTTTCCCCAAAAAATTTGTTACAAAACTCACAGCCATTA
Organism: Puccinellia tenuiflora; assembly: GCA_012064385.1. NCBI lineage: Eukaryota > Viridiplantae > Streptophyta > Magnoliopsida > Poales > Poaceae > Puccinellia > Puccinellia tenuiflora. The sequence goes on along the minus strand of QRDG01001661.1, from coordinate 54,355 downwards.
TCAGGAACTTTTGGTGGACCGGAGTCAGGAATGAAACTAATGCCAGAAGCCTTTGTCTTAGAGCTTGGAAAGACCTTTGTGCTCCAAAAGATGAAGGTGGTCTTGGCATTAGAAATCTTCAGGCTATGAATCAAGCCCTAATTCTTATGACGGCTTGGCGAATTGCAGACCAACCTCATGATTTTCTACATGCGGTGCTAAAGTCTAAATACTTTCCCGACTCCTCCATATGGCGCCCAAATTCAAATGCTCCAAAATCTTCCTTTTGGGCTTCAGTACTCAAGGTACTTCCTATTCTTAAAGCTCACTCCTTCTACCAAATTACTCAGGGACAGATTTCAATTTGGAGCTCTCCTTGGTGCAATGACTGGACTCGCATATATGATTCACTCATCATTCAGCCTGATGGGTATTCTTATCCAGCCAAGGTAAAAGATCTGTGGTTGCCTAATCAAAAGGCCTGGAATAATTTACTTGTTGAATCTCTTTTCCAGCCTCCATTGGCAAACATAATAAAGAATACGCCTATTTTAAGATCACATCATACAGATTTGCTATGCTGGAAACTAACACCCTCTGGTAAATGTAATACCAAAAGTGCATATAGAGCTTGTCTTCAAAATCTGCAGGAAAATGGAGAGCCAAAGCCAGCGACAGTGCATCCGGACACCATACAATTGCTGAAGAAAATTTGGAGAAATAAGCAGGTAACACCAAGGATTCAAGCTTTTGGATGGAGATTCCTTCGGAAAGCTATACCCACAGGTGCCAGAGCAGGTAAGTATTCAAAACACATAAGTAAGCTTTGTTCCAGGTGTGGAATGGAAGAAGATGATGTGCATCTGTTCTTCACTTGCACTTTTGCTAGAGCAGCCTGGTTTAGCGAGCCTTGGTATATTAGAACTGAATATATTATTTTGAATGCCAATTCTCTAACTCAAATTCTCTTGAAGCTGCTCAATATGAACCACCCAAATGCCACATTACCAAATATCTTAACTTTCATGTGGTGCATTTGGAAGTCTAGAAATAATAATCGTTTTAATAATGAAATAGGGCACCCAAAACAGATACAATGCATGGCAAATGCTATTAAGCACAATCTAGAAATGGTTGATGTTTTGCAGGTAAAGGAGGCCACACCTCGAAGTAAGAACAGACAGTCTAACTTGCAGGAACTAAACCGACAAACTCAGGATGGCATTCCGACACAGGGCGAAACTCTCAAGACGGATCTCTCAATTACAGGAACCAAATTTTTTACAGATGCGGCTTGGAAAACACGGAATGCACCAGGTGTGATGACAGCAGCAACAGGAATAGGAGTGTATGCACAAATTAAAGAAGGGAATCTTAAAGCCACTGTCATGGTCCAAGCCTCCATGCCAGTGACTGCCTCTGTTCTTCAGGCCGAAGCTGAAGCCCTGGCCTTTGCTAGCAGAATTGCAGCAACCCTTCAGCTACAGAATCAAACCTTCCTGATGGATAACAGTACTTTGGCAAAAGCTGCAGCAACTACATCTCTTGGAAACCCGCAGGTCCCATGGGAAATCAGGCGACAAATTGCAGAATATATGCACTTTACAGGATCATCCACAACGACGGCTTACCATATAAAAAGGGATTTGAATGGGGTAGCTCACAATTGTGCACATCAGGCTTTGAGACAGTCTTTGTCCAAGCCTATCTATAGTTGTTCCAATTCAACTCATAGAAATCTTTCTTGTCCCATTATCTCTGCAGTTCAACAGATGCAAATTCAAGATGTTGTAATTCATGTTGTAAACTGCCTATGAGTTGAATAAAATTTTGGCGCCTCCGGCGCCTCTCTTTGTTCAAAAAAAAAAGTTATTCATTCACACATCCACGTGATGGAAATTGTGAGGCTTCCTTGGGGTCTGTGCAGAATATCATTGAAAAACCTATGCAAGTGTATTTAACGTACACAATTTTGACATTTTTGTTGAGTAGTTCTGCACATGTACTTGTGGCAGATTCCTCGAACCGTGACAATCAGTTGAAGTGTCAGGGAAGAGAACAATGTCTGTTTGGAGTTCTCTGTTTCTCCGGAAAATATATCAAAGAGGATAAGAAGGTCATGAACATTTGTGCAGCTGCTCATCAGGCTACGAGCTGGACAGGAATTCAACCAGTGAGCCAAGTTTTGACAGTGTTACTCAGTGATCTCAATGGTGTTTTCCGCCTTGAGCATTTATGGGATCCAGGTGGTTTGATCTCGGCATGTTGGCTTTTGCAGCAACTGGGTGAAATTATGAGCCGCACAATGAGTGTTTCAGTTGATACATCTGTGCAACAATCACTGAGTATAGAGCTACTTCCTTGGGATGAGCCTGGAAATGTAGATGTTTCAGTTGAACACTTGGTTGATAAGCTTGGTAATGAAGAGAACCAGGTGCGTTTGACATTTTTGCAACCGAAGCCCCCATGGCTACTTCTTGTTCTTGAAGGGGTCGCATCATAGAAAACAAAAAAAATTCCTACGCAGCAAGCGGAATAAACCCCAAAGATCTAGATCTATTAGACGGTGGTAGCGAAGATGAGATCTAATCTCTTACCCTCGAAGAACGTTCAAAGCGTTTTGTCGGTGCAGGGGTTGGCTAGTCGATCCCCGCAACTAGACGCATCTAGTTGCGAGGAGATGTATTATCCACGCGATCCAATCCGATGGAGCACCGCACGAGCAGCGCCTCTGCGGTATCCACACGTACGGCTCGATGTAGACGTCCACTCCTTGATCCCGCAAGCGAGGAGGACGTGGCTAGATAGATCTCGGCACCACGACGGTTGTGGTGGCGTTTGATGGTGTAGATCCCCACGAGCATGGCTTCACCAAGCCAAGCAAGAGGAGGGGAAGGAGGACATGGTGCAGCAGGCCTACGGCTAGGGGTGGTGCAGCAAGGGAGGAGGTGTAGCTCGCGGCAGCCCTCCGGGAGGGGTGGCTCAAGTGGTGGAGGTGGAGGGAGAAGAGAGGGGTGCGGCTAGGGTTTGCAATGGGCAACCCCTAGGTGTGCCGCACTCCTCCTACTTTTATAGGTGGAGGGGGCAAGGGGGGTGCGCCCCAAAAAGCCCTCCTAGGGCCGGCGGCCAAGGGGAGCCTTGCTCCCCAAGGCACCCCTTAGGGTTTGCCCCTTTTGGGCCCCCTTAGCCCTTAGCCCACTTGGGCTTTTGGCCAGGGCATCGTGCGGCTGGCCCATGTGGCCAGTCCACCACCCCTTTATTCCATGTGGGCCCCAAACACTTTTGGGCCCCACTTCTAGACTACTCTAGAACCTTCTAGAACTTTCCGGTACTCTACCGTAAAATTCCCGAACCTTTTCGATACCTCCGGAAACCACTTTCCTTATGTGAATCTTATTCTCCGGACCACTCCGGAACTCCTCGTGACGTCTAGGATCTCATCCGAGACACCGAATCAACATTTGATTACACCATTTACTTATCTCACTAAAACCCTAGCTATATCGAAGCCTTAAGTGTGTGACCCTACGGGTTCGAGAACATGCAGACATGATCAGATCAATAATCAATAGCGGGACCGGGATGCCCATATTGACTCATACATATTCAACGAAGTTATTTATCGATTGAACCACGATGCCGGAGATTAATCTCGTATACGATTCCCTTTGTCTCACCGATATTTAATTTGCTCGAGATTTGATCGTCGATATCTCCATATCTAGTTCTATCTCGTTACCTGGCAAACTCTCTTTACTCGTCCATAATATAGGATCTCCGTGATTAACACTTAATCATATGGTTGCAACCTTTCTGATGCTATATTACCGAGAGGGCCCAGAGATATCTTTTCCGCCACAAGGAAGGACAAATCCCACTCTTGATTCATGTCACCCAACAAATACCATCGGAGATACCTGAAAGCCACCTTTATAATCACCCAGTTATGAAGTGATGTTTGATGTCCACAAAGCATTCCTTCGGTAAACGGGAGTGACATAATCTCATGGTCTAAGGAAACTATACTTGGCATACTAAAAGTGTTGGCAATGAAACTGTGTGACACGATCAATTGCAACTCTTTATTATTTGGGTCTTGTCCATCACATCATTACTCCTAATGATATGACTCCGTTATCAAGTGACTATAACAAGTCCATGGTTAGGAAACTCTAACCATCTCTTGACTAACGAACTAGTCCGGTAGAGCCTTACTAGGGACACCTGTTTGTTTATATTCCACACATGTATTATGTTTCCAATTAATACAATTATAGCATGGAGAATAAACTATTATCATAAACATGAATATGCTAATAAACCATTTTATTATTGCCTCTAGGGCATATTCCCAACAGTCTCCCACTTGCACTAGAGTCAATAATCTAGTTTACATTTTCCCGATCCAACAATCATGGTGTCTAACACTCATGGAGTCTCAGTGTTGATCATGTTTGCTCATGGAAGAGGTTATGTCCGTGTTCTGTACTATAAAGTTCTTTATGTTCTTTGCAAAACGTCAATGTCACCTACTTTGACATTACTTTATCATCACATGATAATTTCATCATCATATGATGAATATAATATATTTGGTTACAGAGTGAGATTTTTGTTTCCCTTTTATGCCTACATGACGTATGATCAGTCAAGAGGACTTTCACATAGCATGTGCACCCGGAACTCACTCAGTCTTGAAACAAAAATTTCTCAAACCAAAATATTATATATTTTAATCCTTGAATTAATCATATACTCCTATATGTTGTAGACTCACAAATCGACAGTGCTGTACTTTCCACTTCAATATTTCCGATCATGCTTTCGCTGCGCTTCTGCCTTTATGAGATTTCCAATCTAGTTTGGTTTTATGACTTCAACCAAGTCTACCAATCTCTAGATTCTATTATCCCAACTTCATGAAAAATGACTCCTCACTTAACATGTTCTTCTAACCAAGAACTTGGGTCACATATCGTCAAATACAAACACATGGTTCTTATATGTTTTAGACCTATGAACAATTCATAGAGAATTCTAACACATCCTCCAACCATTATTTTTGTACTGAGTTATCAACTCAATGTTTCACCTATTTCTCACAAGCAAAATGAACCTTTCTTCACTTGTTCATTTTGAACTCCTTCAAAATCTTACTTAGGTAAAACATCCTGACATAATGTTATCAAACATATCTATCCTCCATAGATACATCCATCTCCATGGATATTTGACGTTCAAACTAACTTCATAAGTTATATGTTGGTTCCTAACTTATTTATCGACAAAATACGCATCTATCTCCATAGATATTTGACATTCAAATTAACTTCACAAGTTATGCGTTTTGGTTCCTGAAATATTTACAACATTTATGAAATCTCCATTTCACTCAAACAAGATGTTGTAAACTCCCACTCAAATATACACAATACACATATTAAATTGTGAAACCACTTTGGCTCCCACTTAGAAATATGTTATCTCTATATTTGACCATGATTTAACTAGCTCCCACTCAAACATATGTCACCACATATTTTGATCATGGAAAATAGTTTCTGCTCTAACTTAACATATGTCGCCACATATCTTAATTAGATCACACTCGTGTATTTTCTCGATATTTTGGACACCTCCAAAATTCTTAATTAACTATTAATATCAAGAACTCTTTATACGAAACGCTAGTACTTTACTAGCTTTAAGTTTTATTTATTCCCTGCAAAACCCCTTTTGAGGAATAAATATGTGAAACATCACTTTCACAAAATCAAGCAACAATTACTTTGTGATTTAAACTTAACATAGGATGACTCTTAGTCACTTTCGTATTTAAGGCTTCTATTTCTTCTTTGTAGTTTCGTAGGTATGTCTTGTTTCTGAAACATGACAAGTAAATCATGAATATTATTTTGTAACTTGACAAAACTTTAATATTCTTGAATCCTACTCCTTTTGACAAGCTAAACCGAAATTCAATGATCACCATCATTAATTTCTTTATGTGTCAAGTTTTAACCAACATAGCACTTTACATATGTGCCACTTGATACATAAACAAGCAAGGTTTCAGCTTTTCGATTTATTCCATCAATTCTTTTATCAATGAAACCTTTTCACGATAAACTACTACTACTCTGTTCCATAATGTAAGCCTTTTTAGCATTTCTTTTTCCATCCGTATCCAGACATGTTTTAGTGTAAGATTCATTTGAACCTTACACTAAAACATGTCTAGATACGGATGGAAAGAGAAAGGCTAAAAAGGGTTATATTATGGAACGGAGGTAGTAAAACACTTAGCACAACCAACAAATTGGTTTTCCTCTTTTAGTCTCATATTGTGGAATCACATTCATAGTCATACTTCTGAATATACTACAACATTATTCGCAATAGTCTCTAATTATCTCATAATTACCACGACTTCTCATAACTCATATGGAATCGTTTTTGCGAATCATTAAATAGACCCTTATTTCTAAAAACAGAGTGTTTATCAAACAAATCTAAATGCTATTATTAAACCCCGAAGTAAAACCCTTCTTTGAGACCACACAATATGTGTGTGATTACAATATCTTAGAACATATCAAACGCCTTTGAAATATTCTAAATATTGTAATTTGTGATAACACTTCTCACAAGTCCGCATACTAACATATAACTCAAATATTTTGTCTCTTTTGATCAAATCATAAAGACTCAATTTTCTTGTTTAACTTAATATCCTAAACTCCAGAATTTTATTTGATCTAATCAAATATCATAACTCGAATAAATACACATATTTAATCATTTATGATGGAGTACAAAATAATGACATCTAACATTTGCTGAAAATACAACCAACACTTGTGTTTATCTTCGGCAACTCATGACACACTTCCAAAGGGTGGCATTTTAGTCATACTCCTTACAATAAGGCGCATTGATAAAACATCAAAATGTTTATTCAATATTTAGCACAACTAAAACAATTGTCATTATTAAGTTTTGGATATTTTAGTATGTCACATATTTTATAAATGTTCAACCAATGTATCGTCTAGATTATAATAAGAATAATACACTTATAATCGAAAACTTGCGATTTCCAAAAAGGATTACTCATGAAAATAGAACAACCATTGTCTTCAACATGAATAACCGTCTCACATAAGCAAGACACACTAATTAAAATCACACTTAATTCGATTACAAAGACTTATTCAAATCCTCTAATCCAAATGATAAATGTAGAGACAGATCGTTGCCAGCATCAACTCCTTGATTGCCACCATTCCGCAACGTCTTCCCATATCCTTTATGCAAATCTCAAGCAGCAGGTTCTGTTTTCATTAAACAGAATGAGTATCAAATACTTATCGAAACCGCCACAATTGCAATTTGGACTTAAACACTTATAACTTGTATATCACTATATACTTTCTGCATTGTCAACTTCTCTTGCTATGGGTTCCACTTTGACATGATGCAGCCAAGACACAAACTCACAAAAAGTGATCAAATCCCTTCCCATGACATAGTCTCCGGCATAATTCTTGAAGCTGGGGAGAAGCTAGCGTATCACCCCATCTATTGCGAAACCGTCATTCATCTCGTGGTTCCAAACAAGCACTAGATGATGATGTATCTCATGCATTATCCTCAGGTGTTGTTCCAAGCAAGTGTTCTCTTCCATATTGAGTGAAAGAAAACCGTTCAGACATTCGAACCTTACAATTCTAACTTGCGCTGAAAAACTATTTTTCAGCTCATCAACAATCTCCATTGCAATCAATTTCTTGAATTGTCTACTTAGGTCAGAATTCATGAAGGTGCACATCATCCACTTGACTTTCAAGTAGGTGGTTCAAAACCACTCCATGTACTCTTCATCGCTTGCAGAAATATTTGGGTATTCTTCTAATGGTTCATCTAACACGTAGAGCTCAGCATTGGTGTGTAGGACTTCTTTAAGACGCAGGTACTACTTAACAAATTTGACCCATCGAGACACAGTCTTTCAGCAATGAACCGACTACCGTAGTCGACCATGATCTACAAGGATTTTTGCAAAGACATCTAAGGACTTTTGTTTATGATAATTTTAGTTCATCTTAATCAAAATTACTACATGAACTCCCACTAAACTCACCATCTCTCAGGTTGTTTTAGTGACACACGATCCAAATCCACTACACCACAACCGATCATCACGTGAGATGATGTAGCTTCAATGGTGAATATCACCATGTTGATCATATCATCCATATGACTCGTGTTTAACCTTTCGGTTCTTGTGTTCCGAGGTCATGTCTGTACATGCTAGGCTCGTCAAGGAAACCGTAGTATTTCCGCATGTGTAAACTGGCTTACACCCGTTGTATGTGAACGTAGAATCTATCACACCCGATCATCACGTGGTGCTTCGAAACGAAGAACTTTGGCAACGGTGCATACTAGGGGAGAACACATCTTGATATTAACGGGAGAGATCACCTTATCATGCTACCGTCGCGATCACATCTAAGCATAACAATAAGGTGCATAAAACGATTAACATCACTTGCAATTCATAATTGTGATATGATATGGCCTTTCTTCTTGTGCATTTGATCTCCATCTCCAAAGCACCGGCATGATCTCCATCACCGGCATGATCTCCATCATTGTGGCGCCATCACCATGGTTGTCCACCAACTATTGCAACTACAACTAATGCTACTCTTAGCAATAAAGTAAAGCAATTACATGGTGATTCAATGACACGTAGGTCACATAAAATAAAAGACAACCATATGGCTCCTGCCGGTTATCGTACTCATCGACATGCAAGTCGTGAAAGATTACAAACATGATCATTGCATACATTATCACAAATCACATATTGGCCATACCACATCATATGACCCCCTCTGCAAAAACAAATTAGACGTCCTCTACTTTGTTTATGCAATTTTTACGTGGCTTGGGTCAACGAGATAGAACCGTTCTAATCTACGCAAAACCACAACGGTGATATAGTAGTTGCTTATTTACTCATCCTTTTGAAAGGCCTTCCATTGAAAATTGCATCTTCAGTAAAGTAAGAGAAACAGACACCCGCCAGCCACTTATGCAATACAAGTTGCATGCCTGTCGTGGAACTGGTCTCTCGTGCGTGGACGAGTAAGGTTGGTCCGGGCCGCTTCAATCTCACAATACCGCAAAGACGCAAAGTGCACGCGAGAAGGTATCAACATAAAATATAAACGCCCACAACACTTGTGTTCTAATCGCACTAACATCTACGAATAGATCTAGGCTCTGATACAACTTGAAGGGGTCGCATCATAGAAAACAAAAAAAATTCCTACGCAACAAGCGGAATAAACCCCAAGGATCTAGATCTATTAGACGGTGGTAGCGAAGATGAGATCTAATCTCTTACCCTCGAAGAACGTTCAATGCGTTTTGTCGGTGCAGGGGTTGGCTAGTCGATCCCCGCAACTAGACGCATCTAGTCGCGAGGAGATGTATTATCCACGCGATCCAATCCGATGGAGCACCGCACGAGCAGCGCCTCCGCGGTATCCACACGTACGGCTCGATGTAGACGTCCACTCCTTGATCCCGCAAGCGAGGAGGACGTGGCTAGATAGATCTCGGCACCACGACGGTTGTGGTGGCGTTTGATGGTGTAGATCCCCACGAGCATGGCTTCACCAAGCCAAGCAAGAGGAGGGGAAGGAGGACATGGTGCAGCAGCCCTACGACTAGGGGTGGTGCAGCAAGGGAGGAGGTGTAGCTCGCGGCAGCCCTCCGGGAGAGGTGGCGCAAGTGGTGGAGGTGGAGGGAGAAGAGGGGGGTGCGGCTAGGGTTTGCAATGGGCAACCCCTAGGTGTGTCGCACCCCTCCTCCTTTTATAGGTGGAGGGGGCAAGGGGGGTGCGCCCCAAAAAGCCCTCCTAGGGCCGGCGGCCAAGGGGAGCCTTGCTCCCCAAGGCACCCCTTAGGGTTTGCCCCTTTTGGGCCCCCTTAGCCCTTAGCCCACTTGGGCTTTTGGCCAGGGCATGGTGCTGCTGGCCCATGTGGCTAGTCCACCACCCCTTTATTCCATGTGGGCCCCAAACACCTTTGGGACCCACTTCTAGACTCCTCTAGAACCTTCTAGAACTTTCCGGTACTCTACCATAAAATTCACGAACCTTTTCGATACCTCCGGAAATCACTTTCCTTATATGAATCTTATTCTCCGGACCACTCCGGAACTCCTCGTGACGTCTAGGATCTCATCCGAGACACCGAATCAACATTTGATTACACCATTTACTTATCTCACTAAAACCCTAGCTATATCGAAGCCTTAAGTGTGTGACCCTACGGGTTCGAGAACATGCAGACATGATCTGATCAATAATCAATAGCGGGACCGGGATGCCCATATTGACTCCTACATATTCAACGAAGTTCTTTATCGATTGAACCACGATGCCGGAGATTCTTAATCTCGTATACGATTCCCTTTGTCTCACCGATATTTAATTTGCCCGAGATTTGATCATCGATATCTCCATATCTAGTTCTATCTCGTTACCTGGCAAATTCTCTTTACTCGTCCATAATATAGGATCTCCGTGATTAACACTTAATCATATGGTTGCAACCTTTCTGATGCTATATTACCGAGAGGGCCCAGAGATATCTTTTCCGTCACAAGGAAGGACAAATCCCACTCTTGATTCATGTCACCCAACAAATACCATCGGAGATACCTGAAAGCCACCTTTATAATCACCCAGTTACGAAGTGATGTTTGATGTCCACAAAGTATTCCTTCGGTAAATGGGAGTGACATAATCTCATGGTCTAAGGAAACTATACTTGGCATACTAAAAGTGTTGGCAATGAAACTGTGTGACACGATCAATTGCAACTCTTTATTATTTGGGTCTTGTCCATCACATCATTACTCCCAATGATATGACTCCGTTATCAAGTGACTATAACAAGTCCATGGTTAGGAAACTCTAACCATCTCTTGACTAACGAACTAGTCCGGTAGAGGCTTACTAGGGGCACCTGTTTGTTTATATTCCACACATGTATGATGTTTCCAATTAATACAATTATAGCATGGAGAATAAACTATTATCATAAACATGAATATGCTAATAAACCATTTTATTATTGTCTCTAGGGCATATTCCCAACAGTTCTAACCATTTCTTCCAATGGGTTCATGAGCTACCTCAAGACTATTTCTGAATCTGCCCACATTAGTGACAATTCTTTTGCGTTGGATATTATTGGTTTTGCTGCATGGTACATGTTTGGTGCAAAGAACACTATTATGGGTAGTAACATGCTCCTTGCTGTTTGTCCTATCCACTCGAAAATTGCATGGTCACTTGTCTTGGAGTGCTCTGCTAGTAGAACCGAGTCTAGCCAACCACTCTTTCAAACAACAGTGAGTACTGAAGATTATTTTGAGAAGAGAAGCGCAATTCTGCCACCATTCTCTCCAAGGACAGTGCAGGCTTCCCTACAGGCAAGTACAGGTGCATTTCACTCATCTGCTTATATAGCAACCTGGGGCTCCTATGGTATGAACCTTGGTCAAGGGTTGCTGTCATGGGATCCAGGCATAAGGGCATTTCTCGGTTTCTATGATGGAGATTGTGAACAAGTACACGACATTGACCATGACTACTACCTCGGCCATGCCCTCTGTTTCGACGAGTTTTTCGTACAAGCTGCAGCAAAAGGTGAGATCGTGGTTGATCAAGCTCCAACCTATTGCTACATTGGCACCTTCCTCGACCATGCCCCCTTCAGCCACTACTACCGAATCAACTTGGTACAAGTCCTCCCCAACCGCATGTATGATATCAGCCACCGCTACCGGCATGATGCCGGTAAGATCGACGAATCTCATGCACCGTGGGATCCCGGCGGTTTGACATGGACTCGGCTTGAGGTCAAGCCGAATTTTATGGAGGGGGGATTGTCAACGACCTGTCTATATGGGCTGGCCAATGGGCTGGCACCTTGGTCCTTGGCCTGCTTCGGAGGTCGACGCGAGGCATATATAGTAGGAGAGCGGCCTGAACCAGACTTGGCTTGGAACGGACGGAACGGATGGCCTCGGCCGGAAGGCGAGGATAGGCTAGTGTCGTGTGTAAGGTTTCATGTGTTCACCTTCTTCCTCTAGAATCCCTCAATTTCCTTCGGATCTTCCTCTGTAATTCGAATCTGATGTCTAATTGAGTGATAAGTAGTGAGACTCTTACACAATCTCCATACAAAACTCTCAAACCAATCTGAAAACTCTCATCTACACACTAGCCAAAAGCATACACCAGTACAAGCCGGTGGTCGATCTGGAGCACGGAGAAGAGGCCATGGAGGCGAACCTGGCTTTCCCTAATGGTGAGAATCACGGTTGAACATTTCTCTCTTTGTCTTTCTCTCTCCCTCTTTGCAACACAAGTACACATGCATGCATCGGGTGCGGTGATGCGGTACCGGCGGCGGCGAAGTGGCCGGCATAAGGTGGCCGCTGCCTTCACCACCACGATGTTGACGGAGCCACCGGTGCGCGTCTCCTCCACCACGACGATGTTGACAGGGTTGCCGGCGTGCAGCCCGGCGTCTCCTCCACCTCGACGACGGTGTCGCCGGAGCAGCCGGCGAGCTGCCCGGTGACGTCTCTATCTCCATGACGCTGTCACCGGGCTGCCGGCGAGCAGTCTGGCACCACCTCCACCTCGACGACGGTATCGTCGGAGCAGCGGCGAGCCATGACGCTGTCACCGGGGCTGTCGGCAAGCAATCCGGCACCATCTTCACCTCGACGGCGTTGTCACCGGAGTAGCCGTCGAGCTGCCCGCGGACATCTCAACTCCCACGATGTGGTCGCCCGGGCTGCCGGCGAGCAGCCCTACGCCATCGCCTCCTCTGAGAGGGCGAGCAGTCCGGCGCCATCTTCTCCTCTGAGAGGGCGAGCAGACTGGCTCCGTTCTACACCTCCGCGACGACGCCGACGCTGCTGGCAGGCCATCGGTGCCATCTCCGTTCACACGACGTCGTTGACACGGCCCCAGGCATGCAGCTTGGTGTCGTCTGCATCATCACGTAGGGATGCGGGCGAGCCGTCCAGCATCATCTCCACCTCCATGGCGTTGTCGCCGGAGCAGCGGCGAGCTGACCGGTGACATCTCTATCTCCACGCCGTATTTATCGGTGCTGTTGGCGAGCAGCCCGGCATCATCTCCGCGTCCACGACGACGCTGAGGCTGCCGGTGGCCGTTGGTGTTATCTCCATCGCCACTACGACGTTGGCGAGGCTGCAGCGTGCGGCCCGGCGCCATCTTGATCTTCACGTCAACCTTGGCGAGGCTGCCTGCATGCAGCCCAGCACCATCTACGTGCCACGAGCCGGGTGCAGCCTGGCGTCGAAAGTGAAGGTGCCGGGGCTGCCGGCGCGTAGTCTGCCGCAGTCTTTGGTGCTGCCACGAACGGCGGCGACGTTGGAGTCGCCGGTGTGCAACCCGTCATTGGCCTCACCGACCGACGCTACGAGGAAAGAAGTGAAAGATCAAGTAGACGTGTGAGCTAGTGTGTACGTGCATGGCCTTGTGCATGCATCGGCCATGCATATGCCCTTGCTAGCTAGCTATGCGCCTCGAGTTTGGTTGCTTTCCGGCAATCTTCGATGTCGAGCAACTAGGACGGAGGCACATGACATGCCGTGGTGCTACGTCTTCACGCCCATCCGAGGCGTTGCATGAGACACAACGCCAACCCTGGCCCGTCACCACCAACCTGAGAGTCAAGGCGGATGACACTCGCGCCGCCAACTACACGGAGGTGGCTCTAGGCGAGCGACCATTGAACCGAGGCGACACACGACGTCTCCTACACCGCACTTCTACGAGCCCGTGAGACGGTGTCCTTGTCTATGCCGACAGCCATGAACTTGGCGTCACGCCAAGATGGGACGCTGACCACATCGGCTATGTTGACTCGGGCGTGCATCGGTTCCACACCGATGTCGTTCTCCACCAACTTACTCCCGCGAGGCATACCCCTTGCGCACCCCGACGAGGCTGTGGATCGTCAAGAAGTCCGAGCTTAGCGGACCCATGATACTTCAAGTACAACTACATCAACGCCGCCAAGACCGACGAGGCACGACGGCGAGGGCGGGCGTGGCCGGAGCAAAGGCCACGCTACTTGCGGCGCGTGTACCGACGAGGACACGGGCTCTGCCGCCGCCCACACACTTCACCACCACACCATGCATGGAGAACGCGAAGCGAAGATGACGAAGACGACCACACGACTTAATCGGAGGTGTCTCGCGGTGTAACCCGCGGGAGTAATTAACCGGGTGCCTTCCGAGGCCCCGGGAACCAGGAGATCGCAATCGCCATAGTCAGGCTGGCCACGCAAATAGGCCACGAAGCGCATTTGTATTAGGGATCTTGTACTTTGTTTCTCCAAGAGAGATTAATAAAATACTCGCTTCCCTATCTCTTTCTTGTGTACTACGGTACACTGGCACGCCCGCACCTTTATTTTATCCGGCGCATGAGAGAAACAGGCTATCTACCCTTCTCGTAGTAGTCATCGCCACCAGATGTTTTTCTCGTGTCAAACACATCCATATGGACTTACTTTGATCATGTTATATTTATTTATTCTATCATGTTACAATTATATATTTCATGGGTGTTTTTTAATTTGTTTTATCAATTATTTGTGGTTATATGATTTGTCGATGTAATTATGTGTATGCCTATTCGATTAATTCTTGTTTGCCTCCATCCTTGCTACTGGTGTGCACCCCTTTCCCCTTGGTGGAATTGCAAGTATGGACGTTGTCGGCACGGCGACACGAACACAGAGCACTCAGAGGTGAGGGCGCCGGAGACATACCAGGAGGAGAGTATTCAAGTACGGCACCAGCTTTTGGGTTTTCGCCATGGACACGGCCCGTGACATCATCCTCGCATACATGTCCGACTTCATCGGCAACCACATGGAGAAGTGGCTCAATCGCATCGTCGTGGCCTGCACGAGTCGGAGAGCTACTACTATTACATGGACAACTGTGCAATGCTATCGACACAGAGCTAGCCAATGTCGAAGGAGAGGTTGAGTCCACCATCACCAGTCGAGCGTGCTGAGGCAATGACACTGTTCTATGTGTGCACCGTCCAACATCGCTCATTGTTTGGTAAATTTCGAACATGATCGGCCTGGAGTGGAGTGCGTTGTCGTCGTCCTAATTGTCACTTGGAGGTTTAGGATCGCCGACGGTGAGCATACATGAAACGAGGCAAAAGATTTGTCATTTTCATTTAATAAGAGGAAGTCTTTAGAAGTCTTACAACACCACAACCACCGTGGACAAAAACTAGGGGTGTAAACGGATAGGATAATTTCCGCACCGAATCCTATTCCGAAACCGTTTTAATCAATCCATATCCGGTTTGAAGAAATCCGACGGATAAGGATATCCGATTCCGAATTTGACACCGGATACGGTATAGGATATGGTATGAAAAATAGACCTGAATATGGATTATCCGAAAATTAAATAGGATTATCCGATGATTTTAATCCGAATAATCCGATTTTCTACCGAAACATCTAACCTAATAGAACACAATTAGTTGTTAGTGAGTTGTAAATTTCATCCATTAAATAAAAATTCACTTACATAGAGATTGTTATGACTATAGAGTACAACTTTGTTATGATATTAGCATATTGAACTATTATTTTTGGTTGTATGGTTCGCCGATGTACTTAAACACGTACATATCCGATTAAATTTTTTCCATCCCGAATCCGCTCCGTTTCCGCCCCCGAATCTGTGATATGATATATCCGACCCCGAATCCGCAACCGGTCATTATCCGCTCCGCTCCGAATCCGATGAAAAAATATGGTATAGGATATGGTAACGACAAAATCCGATCCGATCCGATCCGTTTAAAAGAACACCTCACTCTCGCGGCATTACATTACTAAGGGCTTTAGCCCCGGCTAGGAAACACATCGCCACCTCATTTTTAATCTTCTCGAGCGTTATGGATGTAGATGATTTGTTTCGAAAGACACGTGCATTCCTCCCCAACCAAATCTCCCACGACACAAGCATAGCAAGGGAGGCCATTGCTTTCCTATTTGGAGCCCTCTTATGGATGATGTCCGTCCACCAATCCTTGACGGTGGCAAACACGTGCCAATCACCCGGCCACACATCATGTAGCCCCAACCAATCCTTTAGGGCAGACCAAATCCGTACGGAGAAGCAGCACTTGAAAAATAGGTGGGCGGCACTTTCTTGGACTTGGTTGCAAAGCTTGCAAAGCCCACAATTTTGCCAACCTCTTCGCTCTAGCCTATCCGACGTCCAAACTCGGTTTTGGAGGATCAACCAAGCAAAGATTTTGCACTTGGGGGGAGCCCATGGCTTCCAAACTAATGTAGGCATTGGGGAATTAGTGAGACCCAAGAATTGCATTTTGTAGGCCGAAGAGGAGGAGTAGGCTCCGCTTTTGGAGAGCTTCCAAATAATTTTGTCCGGGACCTCATTTTGCAATTGCACACCTTGTAGCATTGTCCAAAGATCAATAAATTGGCTAATGTGCTCAACGGATAGGCCTTCACCCATATTAATTTGGGAGATCCAATCTTGATTTTCCAAGGCTTGGCGAATCGAGGTCTTCTTTTTCTTTGATATGCCGATGATGAGAGGCGCCACCTCCTTAGGCCGTCTCCCCTCGAGCCAAGAGGAATCCCAAAAGGAAGCCCTCTCCCCGTTTCCAATAATCACCCTCGTTGCCGCCGCAAAAAGCTCATGATCCTTCTTGGTGCAAGGATTTCCGAGGCTCATCCAAGGCTTGGTCTCGTCACTCCATTGAAGGCAAAGCCACCTCAACCTAAGGGCCGCCGCAAACTTATCAAGGTTTAGATTCCCTAAACCTCCAAAGATTGTTGGTTTGCAAACCAACTCCCAGTTGACTTTGCATTTTCCATTGGAGACCTTCTCACAAGCCGCCCAAAGGAAAGCTCTCCGAATGCTATCAATCTTTAAGATGGACTCCACCGGGATCTCAAGGGCTGTGATGAAGTAGACGACTATGCTAGTGAGCACCGCTTTGACAAGAGTGACGACCTACTTGCGCGTGTGTGACTTTTATCTATTTTTATATTTTTTATCTGATTACATGGGCTAATAAATGGGACCCAGTCCACATCAGCAATCTGGTCCTCACAAATGGGACTCACTTGTTGTGCTATTTGTAAAAGGCGACCGCTTGTTTCCAAAACACAAAGGGTACCAATTGGGAACAAGTGCATGTAATTGGTGGTTTTATGCTAATAACTTGTCGAACACCTCCAGAAAGGAAAATGCTATTCATGGGCAGTGTTGTTGGCGACATTGGGCAAGACTTTCATATGATCTCATTCCCCTATTTAGATTTTGACTAAAATTTTCATATATTATAACCATCCTTTTAAATTTTGGTTTTTTAAATTTTCGGTCGACTGAAAATTAAATCAGATCCCTTATGTTCTTAACCGTTGGAATCCCCACATGATTAGTGCTGATTTGGGTGGGAGTTGCACTCGGATTGCAACTGTGCACAACTAAGAAAAATGTTCATGCCGTCTTCTTCACGAGGCTAAGAAAATGCCCACGCAATACAAAACCATAAATAACACTGATAATTAAGTTAATTCTACTGAGCAGCTTTACATTTTGGTATGTTACTATTTTATCACACCGAGCATATCATAGTTTAGCAGTAGTAATCTGAAGTTTACACATAAATTTCGCTTCATTCAATTTGCATATCGATTCACAAGGCTCAGACATCTAACTAATCAATCCTACAATTACACGGGTGATTTCACTGGTACTATCTCATATTCTCATCAAATGCAAATTACATGGTTTCATTACATGCATTTGACAAACTAGACCACACGCATTTCAGCGAAGAAAGAAAAAGGGAAGCAAGGGAAGAAGAGATTCGATCATGATGACAGGTGAAAGAAGCCTACTCGGCTCACCTTCTCTGTTCGTCCATCGGAAAGAAACTCAGAACAGCCAATGGGACACCTTCTTGGCCATGACACGCTCTTCGATGGTGTTCAGGCTCGGCTTCCACCCCCTGCACGACAGCTCCCGGCTCAAGAACTCCGAGCGGTGCTCCTCGAAACCGTCCTCCTCCGCCGCCGCGGCCGCCGTCGCCGTCTCCTCCCTCCTCTCCGTTTCCGCCACAGCAGCTGCTCTCGCCGCCTCGCGCTTCGCTGACCCGTCGGCGTCCCGGCTCTTCCGATACGACATCTTCCTCATTAGCCCGCCGGGCATCGACCTGGACCGCGCCAGCGACCGCGACGCCGTCAGGACGCGCCGCGCCTCGTCGGCGGACACCTTGCCGCGGGTGGCCGGCAGCAGCACGTACACCCCGCCGGCGCCCAGCACGTGGTCCGCCGGCAGCGGCGCGACCTTGCTGGCCCCGCCGCCGGGACCGCCCTTCCTCTGCTGCAGCACCCGCGCGTCGACGACGAAGTGGCGCGGGTGGTCCATCATGAGCTCCGCCACGGACACGGGCTCGCTGAGCGCCCGCACGGTCCCGTCCGCCATCACCACCTTCCCTCCGGTCGCCGCGCCCACCCCCGCGCCCGCCGAGACCAGGTTGCCCATGCCTGCCGCTAGCTGTGCACAAGTACCTACGAGTCTACGACCGGTAATGGGTTAAAGCTGAGCAGGCGTTGCTGCTAATGGCGCGGCAGGGCAGGAGGAGCGATGGTTGGGTCGGCGGAGGGGGCATTAAAACGGTGGGTAGGAGTAAAAATTTGGGAGGATCGGAAACACGACGATAAGTTAGAAAAGGTCTGGAGGAGGGGGTTTAGTTGGCTCGTTCGGCGAGAAGAAGAAGAAGCCAAGAAATGGCGGGTTCGGTTTGAACCGAACTGCTCCCCCCGTCCGCGTGACAGTGAGTCGTTGGCGCGTTGACTCGCCCTTTCACGCGCGGCACCGTCGTTCTGTTCTGAACGCATTTAACTTTTGGAGACAATTCGTCACATGTGTTAGACTTGCACACACTCAATCCCTTGGAATGTTCCTAATAATTTTAAAAAAATTAATTCGAGAAAACGGGAATCGGCCGCAGGGCCTGTACATGAGGCTTCCAAGCTTAACATGGAAGGGGAAAGAAAGGAAGAAAATACAAGAAATAATTAACTGGCGGATTGGGATGTACTCCTAAATTTTAGTCGAGAATGGGTTTGACACTTTGATTTGGTTGGCAACTGGTGTCGGGTGATGATCGAGTCGGATCGACCAAGCTGGTTAGCTGGATAGATGTATGCGTACTTTTTGTCTAAGCCCCGACCGACGGCGACGTGCGACCATTTCGCCGTTGGGGGGAGCTCCACTCTTCTCCTGCCGGTCCGGCGCTGCTCATGAAATTCCTATTTCCTAGATAGCTTGCAACAGAATCCAAGTCTTCGTTATAGTACTACTATTTCTGTACAGGGATGCACGGCAATTAGTTGGCCACTAGTCGTAGAATAATCCCAAGCGCGTTTCGTTTCTGTGTTTGCATTTCGTTTCATAGTTTAGATGAAAAGGAAATAGCTGTCCTGAAAGAGAAGCCTGGTTTGATGGGTTGTCTTCTGCGTTATGCGATTAGGTTAAATGGACCTGCGAAGTTGACAAGATTTTGTTTGTTCATTGTATATATCGCGGTGTCCGTCCTGCACGTTGTAGATTTTCTGAACTATTGAACTGTGTCCGGGGAAATGTACTCTGTCCTACACTGGCTAGTTATATCAGGGAGAAAAAGAGAGGAAGATCTTGAGGTCAGCTAATAAATGCTGGCAAATATTGGACAGGCAGAATTTGGACTTCTGTGGACAAAGTTCGGCAGAATTCTGGTCCTACCGTGATGGTGGCTTCGGTACTTAGCATGTAGTGACACTCATAATTGCCCTGCTTCTACGTCCAAGCTTCATTTGCTGCAAAGTACAGTCTATGCCAACCTTACTTTATGTAAGCCTTACTCTTGACGCTCAAGTCCTAACATTCGTCTTGCTCTGAATACCCCTATTTGCAACTCCGTGGAAAACATGTAGACATAGTACATTTTTCAAGTCTTCTCTGCACCCATATGGAGCGTATACTTTGCTTGGGAGGAACTAGCTTGCCTGTTGGCGGTTTCTCCACCATCCTTCCGCGCCTCTCTTATTATTCAATATTTCAGTGCAACAATTTGTAATAGTTTTAACTTCTTTTCATAATGGAGCAGTAATTGTGTAGTTGCTAGTACAAGTCACAACCGATCTACTTTCCGTCACTACAAAAAAAAAAACCTTAATACTGCTAAGATTTCATCATAAATCCTACTACTCCGTAGATGATTATTTTTAGGTCCAAAATGGCAAATGGAACACTGTTATATACTATACCCATCACCATCACCTGCCCAAAGTAAAAAGTACTCAACCAACTCCGGCAGGCCGTGAGTTCATCTAGCTCCTGCCTTTTCAGCTTCAGTGAGGCCAAAGAGCGACAGAATGCGTGCGACTTGAGCCCTGACCAACTTCCTGCCGTAGCCGTGATGACGGTGGTCGACGAGAATGATGGCTTCGGTTGATCGGAGAGCGATGTGTACCAACCAGGTTAGCTGGTACGAAGAAGCTTCGATTTGCCGAGACATAAGCTATAGTATAAATCTGGTATAAGTAGAGTACTCGTCTTCTCCTTGTCCTTGGACCAGCCGGCACTTGTAATCTAATTAAGCCCCCATGCTTAGACCTGCCATTGCCAGTCCAACCAACCGGCCTGTGGGTTGGTATCGCTCGGAACGCATCTTCGTCCCTGTTTGACAAGGACAGTCTCGCTTCTTGCTCAAGCGATTCTGTTGTGCTGCATGCATTAGTTGAGGGGGCATATGTACACACTCTAGATATATTGTTTTTCAGCTATACGCTCAGAAAAAATAAATCTATTTGAAAATTTTACTTGCATTAGTTGTCTCGTAGCAACACCATCCATGACCGGGGTTAGTGTGACCTCACAACAGGGTCAAACGTGATTGAAGCGTTTCTACTCGGTAAACAATACCAAACTGCGTGATGTATATTTATACAAGGGAGCAATGCGGCCCAAGCAACTACATATGGATACGGGAGAGAGTCCTAGTCAGTTTCATATCCTCAACCGACTAGGTTTAGAATACGACATCTAATTTCTTCCTTAATCACAACTTGATCAAGTTGACATTATGTTTGAACTCCTCAAAGGCACTAACTCGTAATGGCTTGGTAAAACCTTCAGCCACTTGATCTCTAGAAGGAACAAAACGAATGTCCAATTTCTTGTTCAGAACTCGTTCTCGAACAAATTGAAAATCTATCTAAACGTGTTTAGCTCATGAAAGACTTGAATTGCTGAAAGGTATGTAGCTCCCAAATTATCACACCATAGACATGACGGTGGCCGTGAAGGAACCTTGAGTTCCTGTAAAAGAGCCTGAAACCAAATTATTTCTGTTATGGCATTGGCAAGAGATTTGTATTCTACGTCAGTGCTGGAGCGAAATACTGTTGCTTGCTTCTTTACGCTTCAAGAGACAAGGTTGGGTCCAAAGAAAATGACAAAGCCACAAGTGGACCGTCTATCATCAAGGCATCATGTCTAGCCAGCATCTAAAAAGGCACTGATCAAAGTAGAAGGCGATTTGGTGAATGTCAACCCAATACTGAGAGTACCTTTGACATAGCGCAGAATACATTTAGCAAGTCTAGTGCAGATTAGTCGGTGCATGAAGGTATTGAAAAACCTTGCTTACTACATACGATATATAAGGTCTCGTGAGAGTCAACACTAGTAGGAAATAGCTTATAGACAGAAGCCTATTCTGTGGCGCACCAATTTTCGTGCGCCACAGAAATATGTTTCTGTGGCGCACCGTGCTTGGTGCGCCACAGAAAGTCACATTTCTGTGGCGCACCTGGCCACATGCGCCACAGAAATGTGACTTTCTGTGGCGCACCAAGCACGGTGCGCCACAGAAAGTCGTCTGGGGGACTGGTGAATTTTGGAAAAAAAAATCTGTGGCGCACCTGGATTGGTGCGCCACAGAATTTTTTTCTTCGGATCACCCCCCCCCCCCACCCCGTGGATCGCCTTTTTAGTCTTGTAGGAAGTAAAATAAAATGATAAAAAATTCAATAAATAAAATCCTTTGCGATGTAGTTAGGTATGAGTGTCTAGTAGGTCTAGAAATTTTGAAATATGAATTTTGACCTTTTTTGCAACACATGAAAAAAAAATCTTATAACGGCCATAACTTTTGCATACGACGTCGAAAAAATGCGAATAATAACTTAAAAAAAACTAGAGAAAATTTCGGATTCGATCGCATCGGGATTTACCCGGTCAGCAATTCACAGAATCCTCAAATTCCAAACCAAAAAAAGTTATGGCCAACAGAAGAATTTTCCCAGCAAAATCAAAAAAAATTAAAAAAGGGAAAAAAATTCTGTGGCGCATGTGCCAAGGATGCGCCACAGAATTATTGGGCGGGATTCGAAATTTTGAATCCCGTCAGCCCCCTTCTCCCTCTTTTTTTCCCTTTTCTCCTTCTCTCCTCCACTTCTCCCTCCACTTCTCCCTCCACATCTCCTCTTCCTTTCTCCTCTTCCCTTCTCCTTTACACATCTCTCCCCTTCTCCTCCCTCCTCCATCTCTTCTCCTCTCCTCCACATCTTCTCTACTCCTCCTCCACCTCCACCTCCACCTCCACCTCCGGCGACCTCCTCCACAACTCCGGCGACCTCCACAACTCCGGCGACCACCTCCACAACCCCGGCGACCTCAACCTCCGGTGACCTCCTCCTCCACCCCGGCGACCTCCACCTCCACTCCGGCGACCTCCTCCTCCACTCCAGCGACCTCCTCCTCCTCCACTCCGGCGACCTCCTCCTCCACCTCCGGTGAACTCCGGCGAACTCCGGCGACCACCATCCTCCACCAACCTCCGGCGACTCCCTCCTCCACCCATCTACGGCCTCCAAAAAAACAAAACGAAACGAAATTCCGGCGACCAGATCTAGATCTGGCCTGGCCGCCCTTTTTTTGAAATTCAAAAAAATTCTGTGGCGCATGGTAAGAGCGGTGCGCCACAGAAATATTTCTGTGGCGCACCCACCCACCGTGCGCCACAGAATAAATTTTAGTGGCGAGATGTCTGTGGCGCACCCAACAAATTTGCGGGTGCGCCACAGAATGTCAAAAAGGTGCGCCACTGATAGCCTTTTTCCTACTAGTGCAAATATTATGGTGCATCAACCATAACCTAGTAGTGTCATCAGGTCCCAATAAATCTCCTTCATGAGTTGTAATCTTTTTCTGAAGATGACAATGGAATGGGACCAGCCTTGGAGTGTGTCATGTTAACTCGGGCTAAAACATCTCGTGCATATTTTGCTTGATTTAGAACAAGACCATGTTCAATGCTACGAACCTCGATTCCTAAGTAAAAAATGAAGATCTCCAAGATCCTTTAAGGCAAACTCTTTGTTCAACACCGTGAGTAGAGTATCTGTTGCATCTTTAGAAGAACTAGCAGCAATAATGTCATCGATGTAAATGAGCATGTAGATGATGGCAGTAGACTTGTGATAGATAAACAAGGATGTATCAGACTTGGAAGCAACAAAACCAAGATGTGTTAGCTGAGAACTCAAACGAGAGTACCATGCACGGGGTGCTTGTTAAACCCATATAGAGGTTTATCCAATTTGCATATGTAGTTCGGTTTGTGTCTGTCTTCATAACCAGACGGTTGGCACATATAGACCTCCTCTTTCAGAACACCATGTAAGAACACATTCTTTACCCTTGTAAAGAAATGCTTCAATCATGTTTGACATGGTATCATACGCCTAACTATTCCTATACATCTAAATCGACTACAGGCCAAAACCCTAGTTTTCGTACCAAACCGACACACCACCGCCAATCATGGCAGCCTACTCGAGCTCCTCCCTTCACAAGACATTGGAGAAGCTCACGCGGGACAACTACCCGCTCTGGAGGGCGCAAGTATTGCCGTCCCTACGCGGGGCGCAGCTTGTTGGGCTCATCAACGACACGGAGGCCAAGCCTTCCAAATCTATGTCCGCCGAGAAAATTGGACAAATCGTCTGCAACAATCAATCCTGAGTACACTGTTAGTTAGTCCAAGATCAACAGGTGCTCAACTACCTCCTCAACTCACTCTCCAAGGAGATCCTTAAACATGTGGTCCGCTATGAGCATGTTGCCGATGTATGGAAGGCAGTGGAGGATATGTTTGCGTCGCAAACCGTTCGAAGCACGAACCTGAGAATCACGATCGCCAACACCAAGAAACTAAACATGACCACACCGGTGTTTTTTTTCCAAGATGACGAGCATCACCAACGAGCTGGCGGCTGATGGCAAGCCGCTAGAAGAAGAGGATATTGTTTCCTTTGTCATGGCCGGCCTCGACCATGCATGCAACGGTCTGGTTGGTGCTACTGGACTCATGAACAATAACATCCCAATCTCCCTCAATGATTTGTACTCATAATTCTTGTCGCAAGATCAACATGAGGAGCTCCAAGGAGAGTTGTCGGCTGGTGGTTTCGAATCCTCGGCCAATGCTGCCATGAAGTCCCGTGGAGGTGGTGTCTATCGCCATGGTGGACGAGGTCGTCCCCACGGCGGGTACAACTACTGTGATGATCGATCTGATTGCCAATTGCGTCCCCAACAAAACCAAAGTTGGGCGTTGATGGGGGGATACTTTTTTCCGGGTAGGTCCATGGAGCCAGAAAGTGGACCCGACAAGACCCAGGAGGCCCAAGCCGGGTTATACTTCAAGCTACATGGGCTGGATAAGGAACAAGCCGGTCAGCCCGTTACGAGTTAGCAGAAGGGAAAGGACACGGCAGAGACTGGAGTCCTAATACAACCCGGAGTACCAACTTGGAAGGTGAAGACCTAGAATAGGACTCCGTGTTCATGTGTAACTCGGCATAAGTTGTAAGTCCAGGGACCCGGCCGCCTTTATAAGGAGGGTCCTGGACCTTAGATCGATAAGCTCTCAAGTCACACAAATCCCGTAGTCGCCGACTCTCAAGTTAGAGAAGTCGGAACCTTGTAATCGACATCAAGTCCAAAGCAATAAAAGAACAAGCAGGAAGTAGGTCTTTACCTCCGTCAGGAGGGGCCGAACCTGGGTAAACTCCTTGTCCCCTCGTCGATATTAACCAACTCATGTGTCCTAGTCGCCAATGGCCCCACAACTTAGCTTCTCGAAGGAAGTACTTGCCGTGATAACCCCACGACAGTTGGCGCCCACCGTGGGGCCGGTGATGAAAGGAGTTGAGATCATGGGAGAAGCTCGCTGAGGTATGGAGAAGCTCGCCATCGGGAGGGTCTACACCAACCAGTACGTCGAGACCGAGATCGACGACTACGGGTGGAGCTCGGAGATGGATGAAGTTGAGGAAGGCTACCAGCTCATCTTCGGCAAGATCAACGTGTTTGTTGGCATGGTCAACGTTTCAGGTAACCGTGTTAACGAGTTGGATTCTATTTCAGAGGCAACAGCTATCATTGAGTCCGATGGAGAGAAGTCCGCCGGTACATCACAAGTCGGCATAGTTGCTGAACAAAAGGAGTCGGAGATGCTGCCAGAGCCACTCAGAGCCAGATTACGATGCAGATTCAGAATCAATTTTACCACTGTTTGAAGATTGAATCGGATATGGAATCAAGGAGGAGTACCTGCAGTCACCAATACCTCCATGTCGCGTTGGAGTGTACATGTCCGGACCTGACAACGGTGGAGAACGCGGTGCAGGGAGTCAGTTTGACCCTAACTTGCTGACAAAGGAGATCACAGCGGGTAACACGGCGGCTCGTGAAGCAATAGTAAAGCAGTTGGTAGATGTTGCAGTAGTATTGCGCAATCGCTAGCAAGAGCTCACGTCAATTCAGGATCGGAGGACTCGGAGCCGACTGCACGAAGGAGTTCACATAAACCCAACCAATTTGTTTCAGACACCAACAGGTCCAACTGCAGGAGCCGGAGGATCAGCACCCGGAGCAGGAGCAGCACCACCACCGCCACCACCACCACCAGGAGGAAACGGAGGAGTCGGAATAGGAGCTGGAGCCAATGGACCACCACCACCTGGAGGAGGACTCAGCGGTATGGGTCCGCCACCGCAAAGGTTCCATACACCTGTAGGACACTATTCAAATCCAATGGACAATGTACATGCAGCAACTATGGTACTGGACAAAATCCCACTCATGGAAAATCCAACGGGACACAAGGCACGACTCGCCATAGATATATTAAAAACAGCATTGGCTCAGCAAGCTCTTTACCCTAATTTCCCAGATGACGGCAGACTTCATTCAACTCCGTATAACTCTCGAACAAGGAGTCAGCACGACGAGTCTTATCCGGACGGATCGACGAGCGCAAGACGCCGCGAGCTGGCAAGGAATCAACCAAATGTGCCTAATACTTCAGAAGCTCAAAGAATAGTCGATGAGGCATGAAATAGGAGAGCTGCCGCGGCTAGAGCCCCAGAAGCCGGAGGGGCCGGAGGGCCAGCGCCAGCAGCAGCGGCGGTTATCCAGCCGACTCGTGCAATCGTTGAGGTAAACTCGCCTGGAAGTTCACCTTCCTTGACGGGGCCTGAGTGTTTGTCATAAGCCATCAGAGCCGAGTCCTTCCCCAGCAGCTTCAAAGAGCCTCGCAAGGTTGGCAACTACGAGCCCAATATGGATCCGACTTCCTGGCTCAGCAGTTACGAGATGCAATGAGTATTCGCAATGCAACTGGAAATTTGTGTGCAAAATTTATGTATCTTATGATGGATGGAGCAGGTCAAGTCTGGATGAGAAATTTACCGCCCAGGTGATAATCCCCAAGAGCAAGGAATCGTTGTAGCACAATTCTATAAGTATTTGAGTGTCGAACCCACAAGGAGCTGAAGGTAAACTATCTATTCTCTAAAGCCCTATAACCCTCTTATATGGACGTTTGTGCAAGGCAATAAGTTGAAATATGAAAGGAACTAACTAATGAAAGCAAGTGATGTGGAATGGGTTTATCTAGTAACAAGTTTCTCAATCAAGCTTCGAACGCAAGTTTCTTAGAGCAAGTTTCTCTCAGCAGTTTTCTCAAGCAAGTTTCTCAAAGTAGCAAGTAGCAAATATCTCAAGGGAGCAAATGTTCTAGCAATTGTTATTTCATTCGTGTGGTTGTCACAATTAGTGAAGCACATGTTTCAGTCTTAATTGTTTCTTCTAGGAAGGAGCCATAAATAGGTGTAGCCAAGTGAATGAACTAAAACCCCTTATGATGGTTCTTATGGCCAAGTAAATGACTGCACAAGATTTATTAAGACATAAAATTCCCACCATAGCCTTAAGTTCTAAGGTCCCCTATGTATATACCCCAATAAAGTAACTTAATGACTCGGTCTCAGGTTTACATGTCCTCCCAAGTCTCCCTCACTCCATTACATTACCGGTGATCACCTTACATGCATTCCCCAACATATGCGTGCACTCATATATTGTACATAAAGACAATCATAAAAGATAACAAAACTTGTATGCAACCAAACAACGAACTATTTCACTATTGCCATGAACCAATCACTTCTCAAACATAGATGGGGAGACATAATAGATCAAGGGAATAGTATATTGCATCATACATCATGTTTGCCAAGAGTTTACAGTGGAGAGATGGAGATGATCTTGCTGTAGATGTTGATGATGAACACGCCGGAGGCGGGTGGAGCCCTCCGGAGGTGATTCCGGCGGCGTTTCCCTCCTCCGATCTTCTCCGGCGGCAGCCTTCTGACTCTCTGTTTTGTGGTTTTGTGTTTCTCTGCCGCCTCCTCCCGAAACTATTTTTATAGTCGGTTTTAGGTCAAGACGAAGCCACGGAGACGAAAACGGACGGCATCAGAGCCACGAGGCCCAAGATGGGGGGTCCCACGCGGCCAAGGAATCTGGCCGCGTGGGCCCACCTCTTTTGGCCCTCGGGTCTCCGTTTGTTCGCTTCCTTCGCTCCTACGCTTTCTTCCTTCCAAAAAAATGATCCTCATAAATTTATCAGGTCAATTGGTCGTCCTTTGGGTCCCTGAAACATCAAAATATAGAAAATAGGGTTTTCTGCCAGTGCAGGGTTAATTCCAGAAAAATAGGAAAACTGTGAAATCTTCCCAAAATCATTATAAAACAATGATATAACCCTTATATGATGCAAATATGATTGAAATATGAGTATTATAATGCAAAGTTCATGTATGCATTTTACATGCATCACCAGGTCAATCAACTCGTGGGAGCAGTTGAAACCCGCTTTCATTCAAAACTTTCAGGGAACTTGCAAGAAATTGAGTACCATTGAGGACTTGGAGAGATGTGTCCAGAAGAAAGGGGAATCTGCAAGGCACTGGATGAAATGATTCTCGGAGATTATCAATTCTTCACAAGGACTCCCGCCAATCTCTGTGTTGATGGCTATGGAGAGGAACTATACCATTAATCCATTAAGCTGGAAGCTAGGGCTTATGAAGGACAGTCAAGGCATACCTATTTCCATTGGAGAGATTATGGTAGGAGCTAACAAGCACGCTGCCACAGATAAAACCAAGGACCAGGAAGAAGTCGGAAAGGGCCAATGTGGTAGTGGCCAGAATCAAAACCAAAATCATTGAGGGACTAAGCAGCCATACGATAACTCCGACTTACTAGCTAGCACCAACTCTGGGAACAAACGCAGGGCAACAAATCTCAAGGGTACCAGGCGCGCAGGCCGACTCCTCAAGAAGTCCTGAAGAGTCCGTGTCCTCGTCATGCCAAGAACGGCAGGTGCGGGCACACCCTAGAGTAATGTGTAGACCTGCAGCACTGGATAAACAACCCGGAAAATCGCGGCAACAATGGAGGTAGAAACGATGAATATAGAGGAAACAACGGAGGACCTGGTAACCATGGTGGAGGAGCCGGAAACAACCCAGGATCCAGCAATGGTGGAGGAAATCAGCAGGGAAGTCAAGGAGGCTTTCAGCAAAACCCTAAGCAACTTCATGATAACCAGGGACATTACTACGTAGCAACTCGGCCACATCACCCGAGTCAAGGCAGTTATCATGTTTTCACCACCAGCACCTCCAAGCAAGCAAGAAAGTTGAAAGTTCGCGCGGTCAATGTCGTGGAGCCGGTAGTACCACAATGGCTAAGGTGGTCAGAGCAACCAATTACTTGGAGTCGGGCAGATCACCCGCCAAGAATTGACGACCCGGGGCAGCTAGACTTGGTGGTAGCACCACAAATCGGAGGATACACGCTTAACAAGGTGCTCATGGATGGCGGTAGCAACATCAATATATTATACTACGACACATTCAAGAGGATGAAGTTGCAGGACAGGCAACTCATACCGACAGAGACAATTTTTCATGGGATAGTACCGGGGAAGTCGGCAAAACCCATTGGTAAGATTTATCTGGAAGTTGCTTTCGGCACCTTTGAGAATTTTCGATCAGAATTTTTTCCTTTTGAGCTTGTGGATCTCCACAGTCCATGCCACGCTCTTTTTTGGACGTCCTGCATATTTCAAGTTTATGGCAAGGCCGTGTTACATATATCTGAAGCTGAAGATGCCGGGACCAAAAGGAGTCATTACAGTAAATGGTAGTAAGCAGATGGCATTTGAGTGCGAGCAGGGAGATGCAGCTATGGTAGAGACAGCTTATGCCCAAGAGGAGCTCAAATTCTATAAAGCACATGTAGACACGGAAGACAATACAATGCTCAAGAAGCTGGCAACAGAGGAGATGATGAAATTCAAGTCGGCTCAAGATACAAAACAAGTTGATTTCGTTCCCGGTGACTCCTCCAGGCAGTTCACTATTGGGGCACACCTCTCTGATAAATAGGAAAGCGCGCTCATCGAGTTCATCCGTGAGAATCAGGACGTCTTCGCATGGAAGCCATCTGACATGCCAGGTGTACCGAGAGAACTCGCCGAGCACAGCTTACATGTTAACCCTAACGCAAGACCTGTAAAACAAGGACTTCGCAAGTATCATGATGACAGAAGAAAAGCTATAGGAGAAGAAGTGGCCCGATTCCTCGCGGCCGACTTCATCAAAGAGGTATTCCATCCAGAGTGGGTGGCCAACCCAGTCTTATTGCCAAAAAAGACAGGGGAGCTACGCATGTGCATTGACTTCACCGGGTTAAACAAAGCATGTCCTAAGGATCCTTTTGCCTTGCTGCGCATCGACTAGATTATTGACTCCACAGCAGGTTCCGAGTTGCTTTGTTTCTTGGATGCTTATTTCGGCTACCATCAGATCAGACTGAAGGAGGAGGATGAGCTGAAAACCTCCTTCATAACACCCTTTGGAGCTTTCTGTTACAAAACAATGCCCTTTGGACTAAAAAATGCAGGAGCAACATATCAGAGATGCATTCAGAATTGTTTCCGAGAGCAGATTGGAAGGAACGTCCATGCATATGTGGACGATGTGGTTGTCAAGTCACAAAAAGCCGACTCTTTGATTGCCGACTTATCAAAGACATTTAACCATTTGCGCAAGTATGAGATGAAGTTGAATCCAGGCAAGTGTGTGTTTGGAGTTGCCAGCAGTACTCTGGAGCATACAGACGGCTCCTAACAGATCTACCGGCTTCACGCCGTTCTTCATGGTCTATGGAGCAGAAGCAGTCCTACCCAGCGATTTACTTCATGATTCACCACGAGTCGCCAATTACATCGAGACAGAGAACGAGCTCGCTCGCCAGGACTCGATGGATGCACTTGAAGAGGCAAGGGAGCTAGCCCTTGAGAGATTTGCAGTCTATCAGCAGGACTTGCGGTGATATCACGCACGTAGAATCAGAAGCCGGACCTTCCAAGAGGGAGACTTAGTGCTTAGCCTAGTCCAAAATAAGGAAGGGATGCACAAGTTATCTCCTCTATGGGAAGGACCGTTTGTTATCAGCAAAAACTTGCACAATGGGTCATACTATCTAATGGATCTGCGGGAGCCGGCAAGTGAAAGCAAAGGAGCTGACACATGTCATACACTAGACCCCTATGCAGAGGCAAAGAGGCCCTGGAACTTAGCTCAGTTGCATCCATACTATAGTTAATCCTTGTAACTAGGATATGCAAGTTATTAACGAGCCCAGTAAGCTCTACAACATTGTATCATGATTATTATGATCAAAGGAAATAAAGTCGACTCCTTCAGAATATGACTTCTTTTGTCGAGACACTAAACTTGTGCGCTTTATTACATTTTGATCTTGAGGTTCTTGGGGGCTTGTCTTTAAGAAAAAAACTTCAAGCTTCAGACTCTTGAACCCGGCTTAAAATCCAACTCCTTCCTGATTTTAGCTTGTAAGTTAGATGCAACTCGCAAATTTTGACTAAAGACTACAGGCATGACTCGTCCCGAACTCCTATGAAGCCTAAAAAGGACTTAGGAGGAGGCGGGCTTGTCAGAGTAAACTGTTAGCAAAAGTCACGCGGGACCTACTTATTCATCAGTATAAATTCAGATGGGTTATAAGAAACAAAACAACTTGTATAAAGGAGGCGATAAAAGGTCTACCACATAAAAACAAGTCGTTCAAAAGAATGTCATCACAAGGAGAAAAGTTTTACATCTCATGAAGCCGGACAACACGGCATAATTTAATTGCAAGTTCAAAAGTCATCCAACGGATGATCCTCCTGTGCAGGAGTAGGACCAGAAGTTGGAGCATTGGTCGCAGTGCCCTAAGCAGAACTACCAAGAGTAGACGAGTCATTCTTGCCATGAGCGGCTCCTTCCTCAGGTTGTTGGGAGTTGGCACCGTCTTCTGGCCGAACTCGAGCAGGTGTTGGAGCTGCAGGAGTTGACAGCACAGGTCCTGTAGAAGTCGACGCACCAGCACTTGATTGCGAGGGACGGCCAAACTCCACAACTGGAGGAGTCGGCATGACAATTTTCTTGTTGTTGGAGTCGTACCGGTGTGTCCAGATCTCCGAGTCCATCTTCTCCACAATTTGACAGGCAAAGGGCCTGAGATTCTTCTGCAATGCGTCAAATTCTTCCTTGGTTGCGGGCGAGCCGTCCTCATGTTGTTCAGGCCTGCCCAGAGTAAGCAAGGCAGGATCCACAATGGTTGGATAGTAGGAGCGCACTAATGCAAGGACTCGGACAGCTGCACGCCGGAAGGAGGACTCCTTCCAAGCCTTCACATATGCAGGGGAGCGAGACAACTCCCTCACCAGCCGTTCAGGAGCTGAAGGACACTTCTTCTGTGGTGATAGATATGTGACAATCGCCTTGGCACCCTCCTGCAGGCCATGGGAGTTGTCGAGGAGTTCATTCATCTGTTGGCTTATAGGTAGTTTCACCTTTGGAGGACCTGAAAAGGTTATAGAAAGTCAGTATAGTAAATCAAAAGGATTAACATCACAATGCAAAGGAAAAGAAGGAGCAGAGGTTACCAAAAATGCGTTGGGTCATCACTCTGATTCCCTTGCGGCAGCCGTCAAAGCCAGTGTTCAAGTCCTTGATGGCT
Organism: Puccinellia tenuiflora; assembly: GCA_012064385.1. Classification (NCBI taxonomy): domain Eukaryota; kingdom Viridiplantae; phylum Streptophyta; class Magnoliopsida; order Poales; family Poaceae; genus Puccinellia; species Puccinellia tenuiflora. Next base: position 21,721 of record QRDG01001661.1, on the reverse strand, counting down.
TTCTCAGCAATTTTCTTGGTATGAGCAGCCATCTTCCTCTCATCCTCTAGCTCAGCACAAACCTTTTTCAACTTGTTTTCAAGCTGGCGGGAGAGTTTCCTTTCATTTTTGGCAGCTCTGCCAGAAGCAGCCGCCTTTTCCTCCAGCTCCTTCATGTCTCTTTGCATGCGAGAGACAGTGGCCTACAACACATAAACACAAGGAGTTATCAGTTCTTCATATTCTTGGAAGTAGCTCCAAGTCGTCAAAAATGCACAACTTGGCGCTTGGGGGCTATAGGGAGTTCTTTTTCAAAAAATACAAGTCAGCTCTAGCAGTTAAAGTTTGTCAGCAAGTTCACAGGACATGACCTACGAGTCCCAAGGTGTTGTAATCAACAACTCGGCACTTGGGGGCTACAAGGGTTCAAAATTCAAGTTCCACACAGTATGTAAGGTACAGATGATAGCTCCGAGTTGTCGCATGCTAACAACCCGGCGCTTGGGGGCTACTCAAGGATCAGATTTTAAAGCAAGATAAAGATTTTCAGAGTCTTCAGCTCTGAGTCATTGCAAGACTAAAACAACTCGGCGCTTGGGGGCTACAGCATGAAATTCAGTTTTATTACAAGTTGGCAGTTCTAAGTAAAGCACCTATCTTAGTCCCAAGTCACCACAGTTAGGTGCTTGGGGGCTACTGATATGGTAAAGGATAACAACTTATAAAGGATAAGGAAAAGGACTTACAGCATGGGTCATCTTGAGAGCCATTAAGCTGGCCAACTCCTCGCCCTTTACCCTAGCAGCCTCTTCATTCCACTTGAAAGCGTCATCCCATGCCTCTGCAAAGGACTTGTTTTCTCCAACCCGAAGTCGGCTATAGTCAGTAGCAAGCTCGGAGGCTGGATTTCCAGGTTCCTTTGTGGCTACAGGAGGAGGTGCCTTGGAGGTGCTTATCATTATGTACTCAGCTTGGGCTGTGGGTTGAGATTTAGCAGCTGGAGGAGAGTTAACCCGAGTTACCAACTCGGCCATAGGAATTGGGGGAGGATTGGCAGCAATGGCGACTCCAGTGGAGGCGGCTACCGATGGAGTCGTCTTTGTACTAGTGGAAGTTGAAAGTGTGGGTGGAACCTCAGCTTTGCGCGCTGAGGTGACATCAGTTGCATCAGAGAGTTTGGCAACTTTAGTCGAGGGGCGAGCGCTAAAGAGAAGAACAAGAAAAGCCAAAGTCATGAAAGGTAGATAAAAAGGAAAGTAAACAAGTCAGAGGAATGTGATTGAAAAGTTAACTTACCCAGCATTGGTCTCCAAGTCCAAAGAGGCGTTGGAGTCAGAAGACGGCATGGCTCCAGAGTCGTAGGAGTCGGCAACGGTAGGAGGAGAATCAGAGGACGACTTGCGCTTGCGAGTGCTGGGAATAACCAACGGGGCGTCAGCCGGCCCACTACTCCGCAGCTTCCTCAGCCTTGCGGCTTTCACGGCCTGTGATCGTTGGTCATCTTTAATAACTGGACTTCGAGTTGAGGAAAGACGTGAAAAAGGCACCTTTGATACTCCGGTCCGCTCCTTATTCTTCGTGTTCCTCGGAGGAGTGGGAGCCGGGTCCTTGTCGCTGGACGACACCCCAGAAGAAGTCGACACAGCAGTCGGCAGGTCTGAAGTAGAAGGACCTTTGCCATCATCATCAGGAGTCTCCGGAGAGGACTCCTGGTTCTCTTCATCAGCGCCATCATCGCTTTCAGCTCTGGCGTCTTGTTCATTTGGTGACCACCAGTTATCAGTGATCTATACAAAGGTTCAGAAAGGAATAGTCAGACAGAGAAGGAGTTGAAATGTTGCAAAAACAAGTTCAGAATAACAAAGTATGAAGCAACTTACCGCTGGTGGAGGAGTTGTCACGCAGAAAGGTGAAAGGCCAAAGCTTTCCTGGTCCTTTATAAGTCGGCTAGTCAGCTTCTTCACCAAGCGATTGATCTCGGTGGTGCTGGCTTGTTTTTCTGACATTCGGAGGTTGTCAGTCAGGCACCGGGTGTACTCAACGATCAGCCGAGTCCTGGGGCTCAGAGGTTGGATCCTCCAGGTAGTCCAACAGAGCACCAAGTCCATGCCTCCGAGTCTGAGTGCCACGAGGGCGCGAAGTCGGCCCATCAAGGCATCAACATTGGGGCGAGCTTCCTCAGAGCATTTCGCCTTCATGGTTGCAGTTATCTAAAAGCTATCAGAAGAGAAGCCGGGGAGGTGAGGTTCGTCCTCAGGGGACGTGTCCTTACAGTAGAAGTATGATTTTTGCTAGTTCTTGACATGACTAGCGAGGATAGGTTTTGGAAAAAGGGAGCCTTGGCGGCGCTGCAGAGCGACGGCTCCGCATTTGAGGAGAGGGCCGCCCAAGTACTCAGGTTGCGGTAGAAAAGCTCAAGCCAAAAATCTAAGTTCGGCTTGATTTGGAGGTAATCCTCACACAAAGTGACGAAATTGGACAAGTTCATGATGGAGTTGGGGGCAAGGTTGATGGGGGGATACTTTATAGGTAGGCCCATGGACCCGGAAAGTAGACCCGCCAAGACCAAGAAGGCCAAAGCCGAGTCACGTATCAAGTCGCATGGGCTAGGCTGGAGACAAGCCGACCAAGGCCCATGATGAAGAAAGGACCCGTCCGGAAGGAGTCCAAGTACAACCCGGAGTCTAAACTTGGAAGACCAAGACGTAGAGTAGGACTCCGTGTTCTAGTGTGACTCGGTGTAAATTGTAAGTCCAGAGACCCGGCAGCCTTTATAAGCGGGGTCCTGGACCTTAGAACGATAAGTCCAACCAATAGAGAAACCCTAGCCACCAGAGAGAAGTCGCCGGCTCCTAAGTTGTGGGAGCCGGGTCCTTGTAATCGAGATATATCAAGAGCAATAACATAGAAGCAGGAAGTAGGTCTTTACCTCGAATCAGAGGGGCCGAACCTGGGTAAATCCTTGTTCCTTGGCGAGATTAACCGTTCCAGCGTACTTCAGTCATCAATGGCCCCAGAACTCATCTTCCCTAAGGAAGAACTTGCCGTGACAACCCCACGACAGTTGGCGCCCACCGTGGGGCCTACGGTGACAAAAGGAGTTGAGATCGTTGGAGCTGCTCGTCGAGCTATGGAGAAACTCGCCATCGGGCGGGTCTACACTGATGAGCATGGAGAGACAGAGATCGATGACTCAGGCTGGACCTCGGAGATGAACGAAGTCGACGAGGGTTATCAGCTTGTCTTTGGAGGAATCAACGTGTTCGTCGGGATGGTGTGCGCGTCGGGTCTTCGCGCGAACTCGGCGGAGTCGGTGCCAGAGCTAACTGTTATTGTCGAGTCCGACGGCGAGGAGTCGGTCGGAACTTCAGAGGTCGGCATCATCGCCGAGTCTGAGGAACCCCTAGCTGAGGAACCAGATGTGATGCAAGAGTCAGATTCAGATTATGATGCAGATTCAGAGTCCATCCTGCCCTTGTTTGAAGATCGGCTTGGGTATGGGATAGAGGAAGAGGATTATGAGGAGTCGCCAGTACGCGCTCGTGTTGTGGGAGTCTACATGTCTGGAAACACGGGGAATCAGTTTGATCCAACTTTATTGACAAAGGAGATTAATGCAAGTAATGCCGCAGAGAGGGCGGCCGAGTTAACCAACGCTCGTGCTGCGTTGGAGAAGCAACTAGCTGATATCACAGAGGCAAACCGTAGACTAGCTGCAGAGCAGGCCCGAGTCCAAGATGAAGCTCAGGTCGTGCGGAGGCGCCGCGAGGAGCTTACTTCAATTCAGCATCGCCGAGCCAGGAGTCGCTTGCATGATGGAGTCCGCATCAACCCAACCAATCTATTCACCACACCCAATGGTCCAGGCAGAGGAGCCGGACTAGGAGGCTCAGCGGCAGCAGGAGGCGCCGCAGGAGGAGCCGGAGGAGCACCACCACCACCACCACCACCACCACCCCCAGAAGGATCGGGAGGCAGCCGTGCTAACGGACCACCGCCTGAAGGAGGAGTCGGAGGAGGAGCATCTGGTGGCTTAGGGGCACAGCCTAACAGATTTCATACTCCAGAAGGACATTACTCTAATCCTATGGACAACGTGCATGCGGCGACTCTGAGATTGGAGAATATTGTGGTACCAGAGGGACCAGCAGGACAGGAGACTCGCGAGGCTATCGAGTTACTGAAAACAGCTTTGACTCAGCAAGCTTTGTATCCAACTTTTCCAGATGCAAGTAGACTACATTCAACACCCTTTAACTCAGGTACGAGGAGTCGGCACGGCGAGTCCAACCCGGCAAACTCTACGAGTGCAAGGCGTCGTGAACTAGTGAGGAATCGTGCAAACATGCCAACTATTTCACAAGCTCAGCTAGTGGTCGATGAAGCAAGGCAACGACGAGAGAGAGAAGCAGCAAGAGCTCGGGAGGCAGAGAGGGACAGAGCATTAGTGGGTGCAGTCAACCCGCCTCAGCCAACCCGGGTCCACAAGGAGGTGACTTCTCCTGGTGCTTCCCCAGCATTAACAGGACCAGAATGTTTGTCCGATGCCATCAGGTCCGAGTCCTTCCCCAGCAGTTTCAAGGAGCCGCGCAAGGTTCCAAACTATGAGCCCAACATGGACCCGACCTCTTGGTTGGGTACATACGAGATGGCAATGAGTATTCGCAATGCCACAGGTAATCTGTGTGCCAAGTTCATGTATCTTATGATGGAGGGAGCAGCCAAGGTGTGGATGCGCAACTTGCCTCCTAGGTCAATCAACTCTTGGGAGCAATTGAAGGCGGCTTTTATTCAGAATTTCCAAGGCACATGCAAGAAACTCAGCACCATCGAGGACCTAGAGCGGTGTGTCTAGAGGAAGGGCGAGTCAGCAAGGCACTGGATGAAGCGAGTCTCAGAGATCATTAATTCCTCACAAGGACTCCCACCAGTTTCAGTGTTAATGGCAATGGAGAGAAATTGCAGTTACAATCCCTTGAGTTGGAAGCTAGGTCGTATGAAGGAGAGCCTGAATCAAGGTATTCCCCTTACGATTGGTGAGATCATGGCAGGTGCTAACAAGCACGCTGCCACAGACAAAACAAAGGATCAGGAGGAAGGGGCTAAAGGACAAGGTGGCAATGGACAGAATCAGAACCAGAATCAGAACCAGAATCAAGGTAGTGGCAAGAGGCCGTATGGAGACAACTCTGACCTAGTAGCCAACACAAACACTGGGGTCAGACGCAAGGACAATAATTCTGGTGGGTACCAAGGCCGCACTCCAAGCACAGAGGAGGTCTTGAGAATTCCATGCCCTAAACATGCCAAGAACGGTAGATGCGGTCATACCTTGGGACAGTGCGTAGATTTGCAGCGTGCCAGGTTCCAAGGGCCAGGAGGAGGTAACAACAATGGTGGATATAGAGGAAACAATGGAGCCGGAGGACCCGGCAATAACGGTGGAGGAGCCGGCAATAACCCAAACCAACCTCAAGGAGGAGGTCACCAGCAGGGCGGGTTCCAGCAGAACCCGAAGCAGCTCAATGAGGGCAATGGTCAGTATTATGTCACAACTCGGCAGCACAACCCGAGCCGTGGCAGCTACCATGTCTTTACAACTAGTACGTCCAAGCGTTCCAAAAAGTTGAAAGTCAGAGCAGTTAATGCAGTAGAGCCGGCCCTTCCACAATGGCTCAGGTGGTCAGAGCAAACCATCACATGGAGTCGGGCAGATCATCCTCCAAGAGTCGACGAGCCAGGGCAGCTAGCCTTGGTAGTGGCACCTCAAGTTGGGGGCTATACATTAAACAAAGTGCTTATGGATGGTGGAAGCAGTATCAACATCTTATATTATGACACATTCAAGAGGATGCAGCTGCAAGATAGACAGCTAATTCCAACAGAGACAGTGTTCCATGGGATAGTACCAGGGAAGTCGGCTAAGCCCATTGGTAAGATTTATCTTGAGGTTGCTTTTGGCACAGTGGAGAATTTTCGTTCAGAGATTATGCCTTTTGAGGTGGTGGACCTTAAGAGCCCATATCATGCTCTTTTTGGTCGACCTGCATATTTTAAGTTTATGGCCAGGCCATGTTATGTGTACTTGAAGCTCAAGATGCCAGGTCCAGCAGGAGTCATCACAGTTAATGGCAGCAGACAGATGGCATTGGAGTGTGAGTTAGGTGATGCAGCTATGGCTGAGACAGCTTGTGCTCAAGAGGAGCTAAAGTTTTACAAGGCAAACGTGGATCCGGAGGACAACTCGGTCCTTAAGAAGCCGGCCACGGAGGAGAAGATGAAATTCAAGTCAGCTCAGGACACAAAGCAAGTCGACTTTACCCCTGGTGACTCTTCCAAGCAGTTCACCATTGGGGCACACCTTTCTGATAAATAGGAAAGCGCGCTCGTCGAGTTCATCCGTGAGAACCGGGACGTCTTTGCATGGAAGCCATCTGACATGCCAGGAGTCCCGAGAGAACTCGCCGAGCACAGCTTACACGTTAATCCTAATGCAAGACCAGTTAAGCAGGGTCTGCGCAAGTTTCATGATGACAGGAGGAAAGCCATAGGAGAAGAGGTGGCTCGGCTCCTCGCAGCCGAGTTCATCAAGGAGGTCTTTCACCCAGAGTGGGTGGCCAATCCAGTGTTGGTACCAAAGAAGACAGGAGAGTTGCGGATGCGCATCGACTTCACGGGCCTGAACAAGCATTGCCCTAAGGACCCGTTTGCACTACCTCGCATAGACCAGATCATCGACTCCACAGCGGGGTCAGAGTTGCTTTGTTTCTTGGATGCATATTCAGGGTACCATCAGATCAGACTCAACATAGAGGATGAGCTGAAAACGTCCTTCATCACGCCCTTTGGAGCATTTTGTTACACAACAATGCCCTTTGGACTCAAGAATGCAGGAGCTACATATCAGAGATGTATTCAGAACTGTTTCAAAAAACAGATTGGAAGGAATATTCATGCCTATGTGGATGATGTAGTTGTCAAGTCTCAGAAAGCCGACTCTCTGATAGCAGACCTGACAGAAACGTTTGAGAATCTACGCAAGTATAAGATGAAGCTCAACCCGACCAAGTGTGTTTTTGGAGTCCCTGCTGGCAAACTCCTAGGCTTCATCGTTTCAGAGAGAGGTATTGAGGCAAATCCAGAGAAAATCAAGGCTATACATAACTTGCAGAAGCCGACTTGTCTGAAGGACGTCCAAAAGCTCACTGGATGTGTGGCAGCTCTGAGCAGGTTTATTTCCAGACTCGGGGAGAAGGCGGGTCCTCTCTACCGACTCCTGAAGAAGTCAGACAAATTCCTATGGGATGAAGAAGCTGATCGTGCTTTTGAGGAGTTGAAGAAAACTTTATCAACAGCACCAGTGCTTGCAGCTCCTACAGATAAGGAGCCCATGTTATTATATGTAGCTGCCAACGAGAGAGTTGTCAGTGCAGTAGTAGTTGTGGAACGTGCAGAGGAAGGAAAGGAGTACCCAGTGCAGAGACCTGTCTACTACATCAGTGAAGTCCTCACAGAGTCAAAGCAAAGGTACCCTCAGTGGCAGAAACTAGTTTATGGAGTTTTTCTTGCGAGTAGAAAGCTCAAGCATTATTTCCAAGAGCATCCAATTAAGGTGGTGAGTTCAGCACCGCTGGCAGATATTATACGCAACAGAGAGGCAACAGGGCGAGTTGCCAAGTGGGCAATTGAGTTAGGTCCTTATCATATCACATATGAGCCAAGGACAGCGATCAAATCTCAAGCTTTGGTTGATTTTGTCAATGATTGGACAGATTTTACATCTTCACCAAGCACACCCTGCACCAAGTATTGGACAATGCACTTTGATGGGTCCAGACAGTTGGAAGGCTCAGGAGCCGGCGTGGTGTTAACCTCACCTAAAGGAGATAAGTTAGCATATGTCCTTCAGTTACACTTTGATTGCACCAACAACATGGCAGAGTATGAGGCTTTGCTACATGGCCTGCGTTTGGCCAAGGAGATGAACATCAAGCGTATCAGGTGCTTTGGAGACTCGGATCTCGTAGCCCAGCAGGTGTCTGGAACTTGGGACTCGAAGGATGCAAACATGGCGGCTTATAGAAGAGCAGTCGAACAGATAGCCGGGTTCTTTTCTGGTTATCAAGTGGAGCATATTGACAGGCGCAAGAACGAGGCTGCTGATGCGTTATCACGACTCGGCTCTCGTCGAGAGAAAGTACCACCAAATGTGTTTTTGGACGAGCTTCATCATCCTTCAGTCAAGCTGCCCACAGAGGAGGAGTTAGCTTTTCCAGACCCAGAGTCGGCACTTGTTGCAGCAGTACGAGCAATCCCAACGTGGACAGAGCCCTACTGTAACATCCCAGAATTAATATAAGTATTATTAATTCCAAAAATGTGGGCCAACAAATTTTTTATTATCTTATGTGTGTTTGCTTGCATTTTGTTGCTTGATGTGTGTGATTGCTAAGCAAAAGGGAATAAAAAGAAAGAAAATGAAAGCAACCCCACCACATGAAATAATGGGACAAGTGCCACACAACTTTCTCTAAATGAGAAATAAATATTTCTTTTAAATCAAAAACCAGTGGGGTGACATAGTGCTCACTCCCACTTAGCTCTAATAACTTTTCCCTCTTCAAAATATATTTTCAAATTCCAAAATATAAAATTCTATTTCTTTCTTTAATCATCTTAAACCACAAAATGTGCTATGATGCACTTATCAAAAAAATACCATCATAGCACCACAAATCACTATTAATCTATATGAGACCAGATGTGGAAACCAAATTCAAAAATTCAAATTTAAATTCTGTTGAGGCATTTGGTCGAACAGGTGGTGAGCACCACCCCTGTTCTTCCCCAAATGCTTAAACCCGAGATCAAATCGGTGGATTTGTGCGTTTGTTCGTCGATTCCTTGCACCCCAACACCCCTCCCCACCTCACGAACCTGCCCAGCACCTCAATTGCACGCGGGAGACACCCTAGCCGCCGCATTGATCGCCGTTCATCATCGCCAGGGAGCAGCGCTCCTGTGGCCATGCCGCCGTGCCGCGCCGTGGAGGAAACCGTCCCCCACCGGCCACCTAGCCCTAGCGCCGCACCCTACCCCTCTCCTGCCCCCTCTCTCGCCTGCACCGTGCCCAGCAGCAACCCAATTCCGCCGGGACGCGGCACCCGTGCGTGCCCGTGCGCCGCCCGAGCGCGCACACGGCCGTCCCCCACCATCGACCACGCCCAGCTTGCCTCCACGCCGCCAATCGTGCCGCTGGACACCCCGACACCGTAGCCGGCCTCGCGCCAACCCTACGGCGAGCCCGTGTGGCCGCTGCCCCGCCCCAGCACCGTGTCCACCATGGACCGGGCTCCGGCTATTTAAGCGAGCCGCCCCGAGCTCGAATTCTCCCACACCACTCCACCCCGCCTCGCCACTCCACTCCCCTCCACTTCACCCTCACCGTGCACCGCCAGGAGGGCGGAATCGCAGCCGCAGAGCCGCTGCTGCCCTGCAATTTCTCCGCCGGAGCCGAGGTGGATGTCGGGCACGAACTCGTCGTGCCATTGCTCCCCTCTCCCTCTCTGCCCTCCATTGCACTCCCCATGGCCGCCGCACTCACGTGCCCCTCTCCCCTCTCTGTCTTGTGCCCAGGAACGCCGACGGGAGCTCGCCGGAGTTGCGCCAAGGACACGGACGCGACGCGGAGCTCGACGCCGACGAACCCGACCACCCCAGCACCTGCAACTCACCCCATCGACTTTCCCTCGCCTCCGCCGTCGATCTGCACCCTCACCGCCGTCAGCCGAGCCCTCTAGGTGAGCCACCGTCCACCACCGTGCCGCCGGCGCGGTGGCGCCGCCGATTTTGGGTCACCCCCGTTGATTTGAACGTGGGCCGTTGGATCCAGATCCAACGGCAGCGTACCGGTTCGATTAGATTCTGAAAACGGCTAAGTCTGGAAATAATCGAGTTGATTAGCTCACTTTGCAAACAAATTATGAAAAATCCACTGAACCAAAATTTACAAACTTTATATGGTTGGAAAGAGCTCGTTTCGTAGATTCATCTGCTAGTCTTGTATGTCCAAAATGATTAGTCTAGCATCCTCAAATAAATGGACAAAGTAGCTATGCCCTATCTGTTTCAGAAAAGTTTCTGAAACAGATATTTATTTCTGTCTTTAGCTGTTGATCTTAATTCACTTAATTTTATTTAGGAGTAATTCTTAACACAGCATGTTAGTATAGTTAGCATACTGTCATGAGCAAGTAGTTTGAACCCTGAACTAAAATCTGGCTAAAAGATTTAAATTGGACAATATAGCTAATCAGTTAGCTCAACACTGCAATAACAGAACATAGCCTACTTCCCATGCAAATTGCTATTGAACCAGAGGCCTAAAAATAGCAAACTAAAATCTTGTAGCAAATAAAACATGTAATCTTCACAGTGATGCAAGACATGATCATTAAGAGTAATTCCCTGATTTAAAATGAAAATGCCAAATGTGCTAATTGATAAACTTAAAATGGGTAGATTTCTCTGTCAGAAATTTGATTAGAACTTTGAAATTCAATATCTTGAGATCTAGGAATCTAAAAATAGCAAGTGAAAATGTTCTGGAAAGCTTATGAAATTATCTAACTAACTAAAGTGGTTTCACCCCATTTAGGTTAATAAATAAATAATGATAATCAAAATGCCACAGAAGGTATAAAACCTAAACTTGTTTGTTTCTGATACTCTACTAATCCAAATGAGGTCAAACCAATTTTGTTAGCTCACATTTAAGCAATACTAGTTACCCCTAAAAGGATTTAATTTTTGAATACAATTAACTTGAGTTGTAGCAAAAACAAGAAAACCAACATTCTGGATTAAAACATTTATACAGGGAGTTTAATAACTCAAATTGAATTAAATCCAATTGGGTTGTTTCCTATAAATCAGTGGCTATCTGTAGAATTTTAATTCATATTTTTGTGACCAATAGAACTCAAGTTATGCAATTAAACATGAAACCCTAGTTTCTGCCATAATTGTGATGCAAATGAATAATTGTTAATTAAATCAATTTGAAACCAAATTGTGTTATCTTGTGTGTTCAGTAGCTAATTGTGATGTTATGTTGATTGTGATGTGATGCTTGCTTGTCTAGTTTAGTGATTGTTTGCTTGTATTGTTTGTTTATCGATTAGACGCGAACGTTGCCGGAGACTACGAGGAAGGAGATTACTTCGAGCAGCAGGAACCCGAGCACTTTGTTGAGCAAGGCAAGCTACTTCGCTGAGCTTGCATTTACATACCTCTAATTTAATCACATGCAAGTTCCTAAAGTAGTGGTATTGATTTTCTGAAAAGCCTTTTCACAAAGGATATGAAAACTGCTTTTATCACCCTATGTAGAATGTAGAGTAGACACCTAAAACTATAGGATGGGAAAAATATGATTTATTCCAAACTCCTTTTTAAAGTACCTAGTTGATGATGAAATGCCGAGTTATCGGTGTTAAAGTGGAGAAGTGATAAAGGGAGTTGTTTATGAAAAATGCACATTGTGTCTTAGTACCATGACGACCAGCCGATAACCTGTGCGACCACATCTACCCAAATATGGGAACGGGCGTAGTCATATAATTTGCTCGTGTTAGTACTGGATACCTCATCGACGGAGACGACTCCGTTATGCATGAGGGGATGAGCATGGCGACTCTAACCCCTGACCCTGGGTCTCGGCAATATGATGGATTGCGGGATTGAAGGGTCACCTTTGGGTCGCCGGGCAAAACTACGAGTCCTTACATCTAGGTTCCTCGACGGAGGATCCTGTACTAGGTGTTGAAGGAATGGTGAAATCGTAAGGGCAGGGTCCTATACTAGCATGAGCAAAGGAAAGGCTATGGCCGGTGGCTCAACTTCGCATACACCTTGTATGGCGGGACGTGGCAGACACGATGAGCTACCGGATGGGTGTGGGAAAAGCGTGCTACCTCTGCAGAGGGTAAAAACTATTCGAATAGCCGAGTCCTCGGATATGGACAGTTGGGAGGCTGTACTAGACTATGTGCAAAGTTTTACAAAAGGAGGTAACTTTAAAGAAACAAAGGTGTGGCTGATGTTTCCCAACTATACCAAATGGAGTGGTATGAGTTGTGGAGGAAAAGAGATCATGATGAGTCGTGGTCGGGAAAAAGGAGGAGTTTTGGATAAATAATAAAATTTTGATTCTCTCTAAAGATAGTAGTAAATCTCTTCTTACCTTTTTCAACAAAGATATAGAGATAGAGTAATAACTAAAAGTGCTGTAGAGAACAACTTAAAACTGGTGCATACTCAGTAGAGGAGTAGTTTGCGAGTACAAATTGTACTCATACTGGTTTCGTCTCTGGCTATTGTCTTAGCCAGATCCCGAGGAAAACTACGCTGAAGCGGAGTATGGAGACTTCTATGCGAACTAGGGATCTTCGTGAGTCAACTGCCTGTCGGTCGTCGCTAGGACGCGTTGGACTTCTACTACGTAGCTTCCGCTGAATGCTTTTGATTTGGCCCTTGAAGGCACCTATGTAAGACTTGGTCTAAGTGACCTACTATGTAAGACTTTAATGCGGTACTGAAATGGATGTAAACTTTGGTATCCAATTCGGATTATGGGCAACGACAGACTGATCATGGGATCGTTGTGTGAACCATAATCGGGTATTTCGGACAGCTAGTCCGGGGTCCCCACAGAGTTGGTATCAGAGCGCATCTTGACCATAGGAGACCTTAGTTAGCATGGCCGTTAGATAGGAGTTACAAAAGTAATTTCTAAAACAAAGGAGTGAAAATATTTTCGAAAACTTCTTATCTCCCAACCCTCTCATATTTGCAAAATTCTATTCACTAATATTACAAATTCTTCGGAATCCTTAAAATTTTACGCACTCATAATTCCACAAAGTTTAAAATTTTGACTCACTTGTTGCCTCACTTAAAAATTTAAAGTTTGCGCCCAAGTCACCTAACTAACTTAAAATTTGGCTTAAAATTTGTAGATGGCGCTACACTTCACCGAGTTTCTGCAAGTTAAGGAGAAGGGCAACCTCATGTTCGAGAAAGACCTGTACAAGTTGAGCGACATCTTGGGTCGCCCAGCTCCTGAGTTCCGTGGAGCGCAGGTTGATGCCCACGACAAGGACAACCTGTGTTGGCTCATCGAGTCGTCTGTCCGGGGGAACATCAAGTCCTCCCATTCCAGGACACTGTCTTTCACCACGATGGACGCCAGTTGGGACGATGGACTGTGTCGTGCCATGCAGAGGCTGCTGGCCCGACTTTGTGAGGAGCACAAGGAGGAGTTAGTGAACTCGCCTTTCAGGTTCTACGGGAGGCGTGACACCGAGGGACGTCCTACTTCCACTGTTCGCCACCCTACCTTTGGTGAGCACCTTGTGGATATGGAGGTCTTACTTTACCGTACCCAGGAGGACCTACGCAGCTTGAGGTACCGGTCCCACTTTGAGCGCAGCGCGCTCAAGGCGAGCCGTGACCGAGTTGCGCACCTGCAGCAGGACAAGGCCAACCTTCACCAGAAGGGGATCCGCCTGAAGAAGACCATCGCCAAGCTTCGCAAGAGAGTGGCGGAGCAGGACGAGATGATAGAGGACCTTGAGCGTCGAGCCGATGAGATGGAGGAGGAGGGCGAGGATCTCCGCAGGAGAACAGCGCCTTCATTAGTGATGATGAGGATTACTTGGAGGAGATGGACTACGAGGAGGATGACGACGAGGAGGAGATCGTCGACGACGAGGAGGAGCCGACTGAGCCCCTTCTTGACGAGGACGAGGAGGACCCAGAGGAGCGTGCCTTCGAGTCCGACACCGACGACGTTGTGCCGAGTGTTCCACCACAGTAGTTGGATCACTTTGCCGTTCTCGAGTTATCGTAGGGATTAGGACCACCCCGTTGTAGTCGCTTTTGAGTAGTGTAATGGTTCCTATGAAACCATATGCTTGTAGCAACTATGTATGATGTGTGGAGCTATGTTGTGATGCTTTTGTTTGATATTGTTGTGTGCTTTGAAGTTCTCTAAGTTTGCAAAGTCTTTTCGAAAACTTATAAGTAGTAAAGACTCTTACCCCAACCATTCGAAAATCCTACTCTTCTACCCTGTTAGAGTAAGGCACATCCTTAGTCTGTTCTTGACTCTTGCGCCCGTCTAATCTCAGGATGGTTGACACCCGAGGAGGAAGCCACAGTCGCAATGATCCACCACCACCACCCGAACCTACCCCGGCCCAACTTCTTAGGATCATCATGGAGGACCGCGAGGCTGTTCGCCAGGAGCGTCAGGCACACCTTGCTGTTCTCCAGCAACTCGCCGCTAATGCCCAGAACCCCAATCAGAACAACCACAATGGCAATGGCAATGGCAATGAAGATGGACACTTGAGGTCCACTTTGAGCGATTTCCAGAAGACCAACCCACCCACCTATTCCAAGGGACTTCACCCTTTAGAGGCCGATGACTGGCTTCGCACCATTAACAACAATTTGGAAGTTGCCGCAGTGGGAGAAAATGAGAAGGTTCTGTATGCAACCCACTATCTTGCTGGACCTGCACGAGCTTGGTGGGACACTACCAAGGCTCTCCAGCAGGTTGGTTATGTGATCAATTGGGCTGAGTTCCAGGAGAAGTTCCGCAAGAAGCACATTCCTCGTGGACTTATTGAAAGGAAGAAGGATGAGTTCCGTAAGCTGAGACAGGGAAGCAAAGACGTGGTTGGCTATCTTGATGAGTTTACCGATTTATCTCGGTATGCTCCTGATGATGTGGACTCAGAGAAGAGGAAGATTGAGCGCTTCATGAGTGGACTGCATGATGAGCTTCAGTGCGCCTTGGTGATCCATGACTTCGTTGATCTGGAGTCACTTGTGGACAAGGCTATCCAGCTGGAGACCAAGCGCAAGTCCATGTTTGAAGGACGCAAGAGAAGGATGATTGCTTCAGAAGGTTCTAGCAACCAGAAGCCTCGTACCTTCCCACCAGCACCCAAGCCTGCTTATAGGCCACCTCAACCCCCACGTCCTACCTTTCCAAACCGCCCAAACAACCCCAACCGTCCTACTGACAACAATCGTCCAGGAGGAAACCCCAACAATCTATCCAAGGCCAATGTTGTCTGCTTTGAATGCGGCACCAAAGGTCACTACTCCAGAGAATGCCCCAATCCCAAGAAGCCTGCACCGAACCAGGGTCAAAACCGCAATGGAAATGGAAATGGAAATGGGAATGGCAAGAATGCCGCACCCCGTGGAAATGCTGCTGTTGTCAAGGGCCGTCTGCACCACATCAATGCTGAGGAAGCTGAGGAGGCGCCAGATGTTGTGCTGGGTACGTTCCTTGTCAACTCAGTACCTGCAACTGTTCTATTTGATTCTGGTGCTACCCATTCGTTTGTTACCAAAGAGTTTGTTGCTAAGGGAGGTTTAGTTGAGAACCTCTTATCCAAATCCATGGCCATCCAAACCCCAAACTCCACCGTAGAGACCAAACTATTTTGCCCCGCCGTTTCCCTAGAGATCGAAGGGGAGAAATTCCAGCTGACCTAATTGTTCTAGGAACCCAGGGCATAGATGTTATTCTTGGAATGAATTGGTTAGCCAAGTATCACGGCCGAATTGATTGCGCCAGGAGAGCTGTTACTCTCACCTCGGATAATGGAGCTGAAGTGGAGTATGTATCTGAGACTAGCCAAACCAGACCAGGATGCATGAGGGCATAGCTCGACCCACCCTTGATGAGATCCGTGTTGTTCACCTATTCCGAGATGTTTTTCCGGAAGAATTGCCTGGTATGCCGCCAGACAGGGATATTGAGTTCGTGATTGAACTTATCCCTGGAACCTCTCCTATATCCCAGAGACCCTACCGGATGAATCCGGAAGAATTAGTGGAGTTGAAGAAGCAGTTGGCTGACATGCTCAGCAAAGGTCTTATTCGCCCAAGCGCTTCACCTTGGGGATCACCTATCATTTTTGTGGACAAGAGAGACGGTACCACACGACTGTGTGTGGATTATCGTAAGCTTAATGAGGTGACCATCAAAAACAAGTATCCTCTTCCCAAGATCGAGGATCTGTTCGATCAAATGAACGGAGCCCGAGTCTTTTCAAAGATCGATCTACGGACAGGATATCACCAGTTGAAAATCCGAGAATCAGACATTCCCAAGACTGCCTTCACTACCCGTTACGGATTGTTTGAGTACACCGTAATGTCCTTTGGTCTGACCAATGCCCCAGCCTATTTCATGAACCTGATGAACAAGATCTTCATGGAGTACCTCGACAAGTTCGTGGTAGTCTTCATCGACGATATTCTTGTTTATTCCAAAACCGAAGAGGAGCATGCTGTTCACCTACGCCTAGTTTTGGAGACACTCCGAGAGCACCAACTTTATGCCAAGCTTAGCAAGTGTGAGTTTTGGCTTAAGGAGGTGGCATTTCTCGGACATGTCATATCTGCCGGAGGAATTTCTGTTGACCCGGAGAAGATTAAAGCCATTCTTGACTGGAAGACCCCTACCAATGTGACCGAGATTCGTAGCTTTCTCGGACTAGCGGGTTATTACCGCAAGTTCGTTGAAGGATTTTCTCGGATAGCCAAAGCCATAACCCAATTATTGAGGAAGGATCAGAAATTTGAATGGACCCAGAAGTGTGAAGATAGTTTCCAGGAGTTGAAGAAGAAGTTAACCACAGCCCCAGTCCTAGTAATGCCAGACGTCACCAAGAGTTTTGATGTGTATTGCGATGCATCACGTCTTGGACTTGGTTGCGTTCTGATGCAAGAAGGCAAGGTGGTGTCGTATCTGTCTCGACAGTTGCGACCGCATGAAGAGAATTACCCAACCCATGACCTGGAGTTAGCAGCCGTTGTTTTTGCTCTTAAAACATGGCGTTCCTATCTTGTGGGACATCGCTGTGAGGTCTATACAGATCATAAGAGTTTGAAGTATATCTTTACCCAGAAAGAGTTGAACCTGCGACAGAGGAGATGGATGGAGCTGATAAAGGATTACGATGTTGGAATCCATTATCACCCGGGAAAGGCTAATGTTGTTGCCGATGCCCTTAGTCGCAAGCCCTGTACCCTGAATGCCTTGATTCGAGTCGAACAACCAACCTTGTTCAAGGAGTTTGAAGATTTTGGACTCGAACTCGTTAGCCATGGGTATCTCGCCAATATTGAGTTAGCCCCAACCCTAATGGATCAAATCAAAGAAGCCCAGAGAGGTCATGAGAGCATCGAAGGGATTAAAAAGAAAATGTCTCTCGACAAAGCCCCTGGTTTTGCCGAAGACGCTGAAGGAGTGTTGAGATTCAATGGTCGTATTTGTGTGCCCAACAATAGTGAACTAAAGGAGTTGATCCTAAAAGAAGCCCATGAAACCCCCTACTCAATCCACCCTGGAGGAACCAAAATGTACCAAGACCTTCGTGAAAGATTTTGGTGGCATGGAATGAAACGAGAGATTGGTTCATTCGTAGCCAAGTGTGATATCTGTCAGCGAGTCAAAGCTGAACATCAGCGACCCGCTGGATTACTTCAACCCTTGAAAATTCCTGAATGGAAATGGGACGAGATTGGAATGGACTTCATTACCGGACTGCCCAGGTCCAACCGAGGTCATGATTCAATCTGGGTCGTCGTTGACCGACTGACCAAAGTTGCTCATTTTATTCCGGTCAAGACCACTTACAATGGAGCCCAGTTAGCAGACCTGTATCTGTCCAGAATAGTAAGCCTGCATGGAGTACCCAAGAAGATTGTGTCTGATAGAGGCACGCAATTCACCTCGAGATTCTGGAAAGCACTTCACGAGACCCTCGGAACCAAGCTAACTTTTAGCACAGCCTATCACCCTCAGACTGATGGCCAAACCGAGAGAGTGAACCAGATTTTGGAGGACATGCTTCGTGCGTGTGTTCTATCTTATGGTTCCAAGTGGGAAGATTGTCTCCCATTTGCAGAATTCTCCTACAACAATAGCTACCAGTCTAGTTTGCAAATGGCCCCGTTTGAAGCACTGTATGGCAGGAAGTGTCGTACACCCCTGAATTGGTCCGACACTGGAGAAGGTAAATTATTCGGACCTGACACCCTTCGTGAAGCCGAAGAGCAAGTCCAGCTTATTCGCGAGCGTCTCAAAACTGCCCAATCCCGCCAGAAGAGTTATGCCGATCCTAAGCGCCGTGACCTCACTTTTGACATCGGAGATTTTGTGTATCTCCGAGTGACACCTCTTAAGGGAATGCAACGTTTCCATGTCAAAGGGAAGTTAGCACCAAGGTATATTGGACCCTTCAAAGTCATTAGCCGCCGAGGAGAAGTATCCTATCAGCTAGAGTTACCCCCAGAGCTGTCTGAATTTCATGATGTCTTCCACATTTCACTACTGCGGAAGTGTCTTGAAGTTCCTGACCAGCCGGATGTTTTCAAGCACAGTTGATCACCACTCCATCGACCTGAATAATGACCTGACCTATCGTGATAGACCCCTTAAGATTCTCGAAGAAGATGTTCGTCTTACCCGTAGACGTGCGATCAAGTTCTACAAAGTCCAGTGGACTAACCATTCTGAAGAAGAAGCAACCTGGGAACGTGAGGATTATCTTAGACGCGAATTCCCCGACTTCCTTAGCTCCTAAGCCTAGCAAATCTCGGGACGAGATTTATTTTAAGGGGGGGAGGATTTGTAACATCCCAGAATTAATATGAGTATTATTAATTCCAAAAATGTGGGCCAACAAAATTTTTTATTATCTTATGTGTGTTTGCTTGCATTTTGTTGCTTGATGTGTGTGATTGCTAAGCAAAGGTGCGAATAAAAAGAAAGAAATAAAAGCAACACCACCACATGAAATAATGGGACAAGTGCCACACAAAATTTCTCTAAGTGAGAAATAAATATTTTCTCTTAAACTCAAAAATCAGTGGAGTGACATGATGCTCACCTCCACATTAGCTCTAATACTTGTCCCCTCTTCAAAATCTATTTTTCAAAATTCCAAATATAAAGTTCTATTTCTTTCTTTACTAAGCTTAAATCATAAAATATGCTATGATGCACTTACCAAAAAATACCATCATAGCACCACAAATCACTATTAATCTATATGAGACCAGATGTGGAAACCAAATTCAAAAATTCAAATTTAAATTCGGTTGAGGCATTTGGTCGAACAGGTGGTGAGCACCACCCCTGTTCTTCCCCAAATGCTTAAACCCGAGATCAAATCGATGGATTTGCGCGTTTGTTCGTCGATTCCTTGCACCCCAACACCCCTCCCCACCTCACGAACCTGCCCAGCACCTCAATCGCACGCGGGAGACACCCTAGCCGCCGCATTGATCGCCGTTCAGCCATCGCCAGGGAGCACGGCTCCTGTGGCCATGCCGCCGTGCCGCGCCGTGGAGGAAACCGTCCCCCATCGGCCACCTAGCCCTAACGCCGCACCCTACCCCTCTCCTGCCCCCTCTCTCGCCTGCACCGTGCCCAGCAGCAACCCAATTCCGCCGGAGACGCGGCACCCGTGCGTGCCCGTGCGCCGCCCGAGCGCGCACGCGGCCGTCCCCCACCATCGACCACGCCCAGCTTGCCTCCACGCCGCCAATCGTGCCGCTGGACACCCCGACACCGTAGCCGGCCTCGCGCCAACCCTACGGCGAGCCCGTGTGGCCGCTGCCCCGCCCCAGCACCGTGTCCACCATGGACCGGGCTCCGGCTATTTAAGCGAGCCGCCCCGAGCTCGATTTCTCCCACACCACTCCACCCCGCCTCGCCACTCCACTCCCCTCCACTTCACCCTCACCGTGCACCGCCAGGAGGGCGGAATCGCGGCCGCTAAGCTGCTGCCGCCCTGCAATTTCTCCGCCGGAGCCGAGGTGGATGTCGGGCACGAACTCGTCGTGCCATTGCTCCCCTCTCCCTCTCTGCCCTCCATTGCACTCCCCATGGCCGCCGCACTCACGTGCCCCTCTCCCCTCTCTGTCTTGTGCCCAGGAACGCCGACGGGAGCTCGCCGGAGTTGCGCCAAGGACACGGACGCGACGCAGAGCTCGTCGCCGACGAACCCGACCACCCCAGCACCTGCAACTCCGCCCGTAGCCGTTTCCGAGCCTCCGCCGTCGATCTGCACCCTCACCGCCGTCAGCCGAGCCCTCTAGGTGAGCCCACCGTCCACCACCGTGCCGCCGGCGTGGTGGCGCCGCCAATTTTGGGTCACCCCCGCTGATTTGAACGTGGGCCGTTGGATCTAGATCCAACGGCAGCGTACCGTTTCGTTTATTTCTGAAAACTGCTAAGTCTGGAATAAACCGAGTTGATTAGCTCACTTTGCAATTAAATTGTGAAAAATCCACTGAACCAAAATTTACAAACTTTATATGGTTGGAAAGAGCTCGATTCATAGATTCATCTGCAAGTCTTGTATGTCCAAAATGTTTAGTCTAGCATCCTCGAATAAATGGACAAAGTAGCTATGTCCTATCTGTTTCAGAAAAGTTCTGAAACAGATATTTATTTCTGTCTTTAGCTGTTGATCTTAATTCACCTAATTTTATTTAGGAGTAATTCTTAGCACAGCATGTTAGTATAGTTAGCATACTGTCAGTGAGCAAGTAGTTTGAACCCTGAATTAAAATCTGGCTAAAGATTTAAATTGGACAATATAGCTAATCAGTTAGCTCAACACTGCAATAACAGAACATAGCCTACTTCCCATGCAAATTGCTATTGAACCAGAGGCCTAAAAATAGCAAACTAAAATCTTGTAGCAAAAAAACATGTAATCTTCACAGTGATGCAAGACATGATCATTAAGAGTAATTCCCTGATTTAAAATGAAAATGCCAAATGTGCTAATTGATAAACTTAAAATGGGTAGATTTCTCTGTCAGAAATTTGATTAGAACTTTGAAATTCAATATCTTGAGATCTAGGAATCTAAAAATAGCAATAAAATGTTCTGGAAAGCTTATGAAATTATCTAACTAACTAAAGTGGTTTCACCCCATTTAGGTTAATAAATAAATAATGATAATCAAAATGCCACAGAAGGTATAAAACCTAAACTTGTTTGTTTCTGATACTCTACTAATCCAAATGAGGTCAAACCAATTTTGTTAGCTCACATTTAAGCAATACTAGTACCCCTAAAAGGATTTAATTTTTGAATACAATTAACTTGAGTTGTAGCAAAAACAAGAAAACCAACATTCTGGATTAAAACATTTCTACAGGGAGTTTAATAACTCAAATTGATTGAATCCAATTGGGTTGTCTTCTAGAGATCAGGCTATCTATAGAATTTTATTGTATTTTTGTGACCAACAGAACTCAAGTTATGCAATTAAACATGAAACCCTAGTTTCTGCCATAATTGTGATGCAAATAATTGTTAATTAAATCAATTTGAAACCAAATTGTGTTATCTTGTGTGTTCAGTAGCTAATTGTGATGTTATGTTGCTTGTGATGTGATGTTTGCTTGTCTAGTTTAGTGATTGTTTGCTTGTATTGTTTGTTTATCGATTAGACGCGAACGTTGCCGGAGACTACGAGGAAGGAGATTACTTCGAGCAGCAGGAACCCGAGCACTTTGTTGAGCAAGGCAAGCTACTTCGCTGAGCTTGCATTTACATACCTCTAATTTAATCACATGCAAGTTCCTAAAGTAGTGGTATTGATTTTCTGAAAAGCCTTTTCACAAAAG
>QRDG01001660.1:660652-711127 GCA_012064385.1 Puccinellia tenuiflora | reverse complement strand
TGTCTTCTCCAAACTTGTTGAAGGTATTGCTCCCCCGGTGAACTTCGAGATCAACGGGCACCATTACAACAAGGGATACTACCTGGCAGATGGTATCTATCCAAAATGGTCAACATTTGTGAAGACCATCTCAAACCCTGTGCCGAAGACGGCTAAAGCTTGGTTTGCCAAGTGCCAGGAGGCTTGCAGGAAGGATGTCGAGCGGGCATTTGGTGGGCTCCAAGCTCGATTTGCTGTTGTCCGGTATCCCGCTATGTCTTGGTCGAAAGATCAGATGTGGAAGGTGATGACTTGTTGTGTGATCTTGCACAACATGATCATCGAGAGCGAGCGGAAGTATCCAGTGGATGAGAAGGAGAAGAAGGTGCCATACTTCAGACAGGGTCCTCTCGTGGGCGAGGATCCAGAGGAGAGCGAGCGTCTGCCTGTACCGAAATCATGGACTGCCTACCTTGCAACGCGTCAGGAAATCCGAGACCCAGTAGTTCATGAGCAATTGCAGCAAGAACTGGTGGAGCACCTGTGGAGGCGCAAAGGCGAGGTCTAGGTTTTATGTAATTTGATTTTAAAAACTTGTTTTAAATTTTATGATTTGTTAAACAATTTGTAATAATGTTTCTGTCGAATTATTGGATACAAATGATAAATTTGCTTCAAAAATAATAGATTTTACTAGTAAAATGGGGGTCTATGGGGAAAACGCCGGAAAACGATTAAAAACGCCGGAAAACGCCAGAAAACGCCGGGTTGGGGGGCGACACGACTGGGAATCGGGCTGCCCCCACGCCGTTTTTTTCCGCCGGCGCCCCCCCAGCAGGGCCAAAAAATCGCCGGCAATTCGGCCTGGGGGGGCCAACGACTGGAGTTGCTCTAATCGCCAAAACAAATGTATGCATGCATATCTTACTCGGAGTGTAGAAGAGAAATTCTTGCGAGTTTTATAAACTTTTTTATAAAGAGAATATATTAATATCGAGAAATTACCTATTACATTTGGACTCTGCAACAACAAAATGTCAAGATATTAAGGATGTACACAGTTAGAAAGTAAAAGAAGAAGAAAAATGTGACGCCTGTCAGACTCGCATCAGTAGAAAACAAATACCACGAGCTCGCGCCGGTGTCTATACTACGAGATAGGCTCTCCGACAACTAGTTTTTACATATCTGGCCCTGCAAAAATAATTTAGAGACGCGTAAAGTCGTACGAAGTAATATACTACCTCCGTTCTATAATGTAAGCCTTTTTAGCATTTCTCTTTCCATCCGTATCTAGACATGTTTTAGTGTAAGGTTCAAATGAATCTTGCACTAAAACATATCTAGATACAGATGGAAAGAGAAATGCTAAAAAGGCTTACATTATGGAACGGAGGGAGTATGTACCAGTGATTACCTTTGGTTGCTCGTTGATGATGTTTCTAATCAATCTTACCTATCACATTCATTATTTCAGGTCTCTTTGGATTGCAGAAATTTTAGAGGATGATCCAGAGGAATTTTTCCTATGAAACCCCTTTGGGTTGTAGGATTGATCTCACCAAATTATTTTTTGTTAACATTACCTTAAATCTCATTTTATTTTTTCTTTGACAAGTCTAATGCACTTACTCTCTATCTCTCTTCCCAATCTTATGAAATTTCTGTTTTCGATTCCTTTGCACCATCGAAACATAAACCTGAGAAAATTGTTATGTTTTCGAACCATGTAGGAATTTCACCACATGTGCCATCTCAATCATGTGTTTTTTCTACTTACTATATTTCTAAATCTCTATCTATACCTCTTATAAAGCAAAACCCCACTAAGTGCATTAATTATTTTTCTATCTCAACATGCAAGCTATCCACATCACACACTACTTTAGCCAATCAATTGTCCATGTCATCTCCACTAATAATTAATAATAATACATCTTTCATGCAAACTATCCATGTCATCATTTTTCAGCCATATCATTGTTCACGTCACTAATATTTAGTCAACAATTTCACGCAAATTAAATTTAGTGTTTCGACTATTGTGATCAACTGAATCTCGACAGTTGAATATTCCATCCGTCTTATTCCCATTTCGTTTACATAATATTTTTTAAAAAATTCCCGCTGCAACGCGCGGGGTATTCTTCTAGTATCTTATAAGACAAAACCCCACTGACATGTATTAAATTAGTCTATGTATTCATGTAAGGTGTCCACATCACCCACTATTTGAGCCATTTATTTCAGCCTATGAGAGTGTTGGAGCAGGTTTGGGTTCAAGTGCAGGGGGTTCCTTATCCAATCAGGCATTTTCTTGGTATTTGGGCTGTTGGGTCTTTGATTGGGACCACTCTGGATGTTGACCTCGTTACGCTGAGGAACAAGGGCATTGTGCGCATCCTGGTCGGGATGCCTTGTTCCAAGCCCCTGGACAAGCAACAGGACCCGTCTGGACCTTATCTTGGCACGACATGTGTGGTTAAGCTAAAGGAGTACGCATTCATTTTCCGCCGTGAGGCAGCGGATTTTGTCCCTGATCCAGAGTTCGTTCCATATTTCTGGCGTCGCAAGGGTGATGATGCAGATGATGAGTCCGGTGGTACGGAGGAGGGTTTGGAGGACTTCACGGTGAATCCGGGTATGAATGTTTTGCAGAATTCTAATATGGATGTTGATGCAAGCCAATCCTCGGGTGCAGCTCCTGGAAAGTCCGGGGCCAATTTGCACAACTCTACTCAGAGGTCCATTATTGCTATTACTCCGTATAATCCGAACCCGCAGACGCCTCGTGGGATTGAGATAGTAGCAACGAGTGCCAGAGTCTCGCCGGGCCTTTTGCGTGCTGTCAACACTATGGTTACCGCACCGGGTGGTTCAGATGTCCAGAATTCTTCTTCAACGCAACAGATCATTGTGCCTATGTGTGATTCACCACCGGCCAGTCTTGCTGGGCTGGGGAGGTGGCAGGATGATACTGACCACGTCGTGGCGACGTATGCCGGCCCAGCTGGGGCGACGGAGGCCTCTCCTGGCTCGCGTGAGTTGGGGCCGGTTGTCTGTACTGTGGCGGCGGATAACGACCCAGTTGGGCCGCTGGATGCCACGGTGGGTGTGCAGGAGAGTAGTCCGGCAGGGTGGGCTGTACACCGGACCGCTTCGGCGCCAGGTCCGGGTGTGCTTGCGGCCCGCTCACCTGCTGGGCTGGACCTCGACGGCTGCAACGACGGGCTGGTCTCCAGGGGGGCTTCTACTTCACCGCAGCCCCCCCCCCCCCTGGATGGACTGGCTGATGGCGCTGTTCGGACGGGTGGGGTTTCGACACCGACATTGATCCACCCGTCTCTCGATGCTTCTTTTGCTGCTGTTGTGATGGCTGGGTCGGCTGCTACATCACCAGTGCCGACCTTTGCTATTGTTTCCCCGGGGGCTTCGGACATGGAGGAAGGATCTATCAGGACATACACACCTCCCCCCACGGTCACGGCATTTGCTGACGGGGTCACCTCGACCCGTCGTAGCAAGAGGTTCGGGGTGGCGGTGGATGGAGCTTCTGTGACTGACGAAGACTCCATGACGAAGGCCATGCGTCACAAAGCGGCGCGTAACTTGGACTACTCCGGTACGGAATTGAGTCCGAAATCTTTTCTTTCTTTTTCTCCTCAGTTGATTCAGCCTAAGCTTAGTAGTGTAGGAGTTTCTCTTGGTAAAAGTAAAAATCAAGTTCATGTTTCAACTAATGTCTTGAGACATATGGAATTTGACCGTCTTACGATTATTCCTAAAGTTTTGACTAAGTTGTCAGCCACCTATGATGATGAAGAAGAAGCGAATGCCACATCAGATGGTCAACTTTTTTATCATCTAATTGGTGAAGTGTTGGAGGGTGGTTTGGATGACGACGGTTTGTGCTCATTGTATGAGTTAAAAGCATCCGGTCGGAAATCTAAAACTACTACCAACAAATTGTCCCGGAAACGGGTAAAGTTATCCAAATCCCCTACGGTTTCCCAATAAATGGAATGTTCGCAAATAGCAGAGGTCTTGGTGACTTGGCTAAACATTTGCACTTCGCTGGTTGCATTCGGGACCATAATTTGGATTTCTTAGCTATTTCTGAGACGGGAAGACGTGAGTTCTCGCAATCTCTATTGAACCGACTTTCAGGCGGTATAGACTTTGATTGGTACTCGCGTCCTCCCCTTGGACGCACCAGAGGCATTTTACTTGGTATCAGGACGGAAACCATGGAAGTGTTGGATGTTACGGATGGTAATTTTCATATAAAAATGCACATCCGTAATAAATCCGACAATTTCATTTGGAGTCTTGTTACTGTGTATGGTCCGGCCCAAGAGGCGGCTAAGACGGCTTTTCTCTGTGAGATGGTAAACTTGGCAAAAGATAACCCTCATCCTTTGATCATTGGAGGGGATTTTAACATGTTTCGTTTTCCATTTGAGAAAAGTAAGGGTCGGTTCGACAACCGTTGGCCTCTTTTGTTCAATGCAGTCATTGACAACTTAAACTTAAGAGAGATCACAATGGTCGGGAGACAGTTCACTTGGGCTAATTCTCTCCCTGAACCAACATACGAAAAGCTGGACCGTGTACTAATGGATACTGATTGGGAATCTAGGTTCTCATTAGTGTCGGTACGGGCTCTAGAACGTATTGAGGGTTTGTCGGATCATGCTCCCATTCTTTTGACTACTGGCCTGCCTAGACCACAGTGTAAACCACGGTTCAAGTTTGAACTTGGATGGTTGCATCGTGAGGGGTTCCATGAGATGGTTAAAAGAATTTGGGAAAGACCGGTTGCTGGTGATACACCGATGCAGAGGTGGAACAATAAGATTCGTGCCTTACGCACGCACCTCGTTGGTTGGGCTCATCATACTACTGGTTTACTTAAAAAAAAGAAAAGATACGACTATCCTCGATAATTGATGCTCTCGAGGCATTAGCAGAAGTTAGACTGCTATCCGCGCAGGAGATTGAGTTAAAGAGCCAATCGAATGCACATATAGCGAAACTACTGCGTGAGGAGGAGTTAAAATGGTATCAAAGATCCAAAGCCCAATTTATCCTAGAAGGGGATTCGAATACTCGCTATTTCCATAGTATTGCCAATGGCAGACACAGGAAAAAGCGTATTCATTCTCTAGTCCAGGAGGAGGGAACGATTGAGGGCCATGAACAACTAAAGTCGCATATTACAAATTACTAGAAAAGCCTGTTCAGAGCCCCAGAGGAAGGAAACTTCAGACTGGATGAGTCTCGAACTGAGGATATACCTTAGGTTTCAGATGAGGAAAATAGTCTACTTACTAACCTCTATTCAGAGGATGAGGTGAGAAAGGCGGTTTTTCAAATGAAACATAATAAAGCACCTGGACCTGATGGCTTCCCGGCTGAGTTCTACCAGAACTTTTTGGATGTTATCAGGTCTGATTTACTACAACTGTTCACGTGCCTTCATGAAGGACAACTAGAGCTGTTTCGTCTCAATTTTGGTGAGATTATTTTATTACCTAAGGTTAATGAGGCAGAAAGGATTCAACAATACAAAACTATATCTCTCCTTAACGTTAGTTTTAAAATATTTACCAAAGTTGCTACGATTCTCTTGGACAGTGTGGCAGATCATGTGGTTCGTCCATCTCAGACAACTTTTATGCAAGGTCGAAACATTCTTGATGGGACGGTGATGCATGTAAAATGCATACATGAACTTTGCACTATAATACTTGTATTCCATTCATATTTGCATCATATAAGGGGTATATTACTGTTATTTAATGATTTTTGGTAATTAATAATGATTTCCCCTTTTTATGGAATTAATCCCGCGCAGGCAGAAAACCCCTATTTCTTTCCTTATTTATTTCAGGGCCTTAACGACGTCATAATGAGCTGCAAATTTACGGGGATCATTATTTTGGAACGAGGAAGACCTAGGAGCGAAAGAAGCAAGCGAACGGATGGCCGGAGGGGCAAAAGGGGGTGCCCCACGCGGCTAGGTATAGGGGCCGCGTGGGCCCACCTCTTTTGGCCCTCGTGGCCCCGTTTGCGTCGATCCTTCGCCCTGAAGCATCCTCGTGACCTAAAAACGCCTATATAAAGAGCCCCCCGACGTTCTTCGAAGAGAGGGCCGCCACACGAGAGAAACAAGAAACAGAGACCAGGAGGCTGAAGATTGGAGGGGGGAAACTCCGGCGGAGCGCTGCCGGAGAGGTCTCCTTCTTCTCCATCGACATCTCCACCGTCTCCATGATGAAGAGGGAGTAGTCCACCTCTGGACTATGGGTTTGTGGCAGTAGCATATGTATCTCTCTCTCTCTTGAGCTTCACTAATTAGCACCGTATGAGCTGCTGAACATGATTACGGTCATCGTTGTATTACCTTTGTGGTGGATCTTTTTATGAGTTAATATATGTTGAGATTGCAATGTTTATTTCAGTTATAAAAGTAAATGCATATATTATGTACCCCGTTCTTGTATCCTTCTTTTGATCAAGCATGTTTATGAGAGCGTGTGAGGGGGAACGTGTGCATTAGTTGGAGTAACGGGGATGGTGATGTGATAAGCTGACAACTTAATATCATGATCCATTGGGTGTTTACCTTACTTTGTTGCCTCACTAGGGATAAACCAAAATACCATGTTGCAAGGTATGAGGAGTGACAAGCATCTACCTATGGTTAGATCCAGCATGTTCTTATTTTCACTTCATGTCATTAATCTTAAAGCTATACTCTGAGTCATCTTAATTACTGAGGTGTATGATTTAGTTCGCATCTTGGTGGAGTATAAGTGAGACTAATAATCAAAAGGTCTCTATGTTAGGACGTGATGCCCATATAATTAGTAACATGTCATTAAACTTGTTTGCAATCTCATATGTTAATCCTATGTCTACTTATTTGCCACACTATATTAAAGAGAGAGTGCATGTGTGAAACCATGAACCCCGGTCCATTTTTAATCATAAGAAACAACTTTCCAACCACTTTTAAGCATTTTCTACATTCAGCCATTTTAAAATCAGAAAATACAACAACACTTTTATTCATTGCATACACATATAAAAACCCCAAAAATATCATCCATCATCATTACTATCATCCTTGCATTACTACTTACCACCATTGCATATTTATTTACTGTTTTGCATTCATTATTATCTTAATATCATTCTCACACCTTGTGCTTGACCACCACTTGGTGAGGTTGAGGGCACAAAGCAATCTACTTTGTTTGCAGGAAATCTAGAGAAGGACAAGGAGATAAAATCCCACTACTGATTCCCCGAGAGTTCGATATTAAACACTCGAGTCACCCTCGTGGCGAAAAAACTTCCACTTCTACATACTCTGCACTTGGAGGCTCAACCTATCCCATATATTATTTTCCTTTCAGGGTATCAAGAGTGCTTGTTGACGTAGTTGAGAGAGAAACACTCTCATCAATTCCGTCATCACGTGTTTTTTCTGGCGCCGTTGCCGGGGAATCATAGCTGGAAGGTTTTATCCAAGGATATCACAACAAAGTCAACTTCATCACCAACTTGTGCTAACACCTAAGCTTGGGGAGGTTGCACCTACGTGAGCATCATCTTATCCATCTTTACCTTCAAGCATTTTATTTTGTTTTGTTATTGTCTTGCATATCATTTTTAGATTTCGGTTTGCATATTATATTTTCAGTTTTGCATTAGTTAATTCAGTTGGCATTACTTAGTGTCATTTTATTTTCAGTTTTGCATAAAAAATTAAAAACACATAAAAACTTGCAAATGGAAAAGAGAACCTTTTGGCCATTTAGTGTTAGGAATTTCCCTCAAGATAAGAATGTCCCTATTGAGGAAATTGAGGTAGATCCTAATATAATGAAATCAATCTATGAAAATTGTTTCTATGGAAAACCTAAGGAAGATCCTTTAGCTCATCTTAAGAAATTTGATGAAAGATGCAACATGCTAAAACTGAACCATCCTAATGTTAGACTTAAGCTTTTTCCTTACTCTTTAGGGGGGAATGCATTAGATTGGATATTGAGATGGCCACCTGGTAACTTTAGCATATGGTTTAATTTGAAAGCTGCTTTTGTTGAAAGATTTTGTCCCATTGAGATGATTTGCAATTCTAAACAAATGGTTATTAAGTTTAAACAAGAGGAAGATGAACCTTTGGTAAAAACATGGGAAATATTTAGAAGTATAGGCTTTGGAATGGCACATGGTCTTAGAGATTGGATGCTCATGCATATCTTTTATAGAAGATTATCTGAAACCTCTAGAGTCTTTTTGGATAAGGAATGTGAAGGTTCTTTTATGAATATGTCTGCTTCTAATACTTATTATCTACTTGATGGCTTGCTTTTGGAAGCAAAAATTAAAGAAAGTTTAGATAAAGCCCAAGTACCTGAAGATGTTTTTGATGACCGTTATGAAATATTTGATCTTTATAATAGGGGAGTAAAAGTTGAAGAAGTTAAGATGCTTAGTGAAGTTAATGATCCTTTGCTTGATTTAGAGAACTTTTACCTTGCATGAATTAATATCTATCTTACAAAAATTTGCAAGTGATCCTTCTATTGATGTTAACCAATCTGGTTTTGGTTCCTATATTGCTAATCATGTCTTGAGAGAAAAATTGCTAGATACAATCAAGAAGCTATGATATCCACCTAAGCTTGGGGATATATGGATCCCCGAGGTGCTAGTAACTATTGGAAAAGAGACACACCATGCCATACTTGATCTAGGATCTAGTGTCTTTGTTTTATCTAAACAATTATATGAAGTACTTGAATTAAAGAATCTTGAGAAATGCTCTATTGAACTTGCACTTGCTGATAATACCATTAAACAGTGCTTTAGGAAAAGTAAGTGATGTTATGGTAGAGTTACATATAACTTTTGTACCTGTTAATTTTCTAATCATGGATATGGAGAATAAAACCTCTAGTCCTATTATTCTTGGAATACCTTTTCTTCGTACCACAGGGGCTATTATTGATTCAAAGGAAGGGAATGTGAAGTTTCAGTTTCCACATAAGAAATGCATGGAACACTTCCCAAGGAAGAAGGGCACAACTTTTAAGCTCCCTCATGAGCTTCATCTTCGGTAAACAACAAGTAAGTAGCCTAGCTATATAACTATAAAGAAAGTGCTTTACGGGAGGCAACCTGGTTGTTTTTATTTGGATTTTCTTTATGTCCTCTTGCTGTAACAAGAGATTGTTTTCTTAGCTTAGTTTCTGGAATTTTTAATAAAGTGCCAAGATTACCTATTTTGGTTTGAAAAAGTTGCTATTTCTATTCGGAGATTTTATTCCTGCACGAAGTCTGTGCACGGTTTGATTTTTCATTGCTATTATGTAACTCAGAATGAGCTGAGATTTTTACTGTAACTGCAACTTTTCGTCCTCTGTATGCCTTAATTGTTTCAGAATTTTTAGATTAGTTTAAGTAGGACATAAAAATACGTTTTTCTGCTACTGTTTTTCTGAACAGATTCTGTCCCATATTGTTTTATGCATAGTTTGAACTTTTGAGTTGAATCTTCTTGATCCAATTGAGTTTATGAGTAGGCATACAACACTATACACTCTCTGATCGTTCATATGAATTTTAGTCCATGTATTATATGCAGCAAGAAGCCTATTTGTTTATCTCTACTAATACCACCCCACAGAAAAGAAATGGGAGAAACAGTGTTTTGAAGTTTTTTCACAGGGATTGGAGGAGATGCACCATGAGTTATCCAAGGATGGTGAAAACCATAAGCTTGGGGATGTGGAGAGCATCCCCACTGAACCAACACTCTCTTGGTTTGCACACGTCTAACTTCTGTTTTTCATTTGAAACACTTTATCGCATAAACTTGGAGCGTCTTTTTGTTTGTTTTTGCCTTGATTTTTATTTTGTGAGACCACCACACTATCATTTATATATGAGAAAGATACTGGAAATATGGGTTGAAATATCTTGCATGCCTTTGTTGTATTGGGAAAAGGGATGTCTAAGTTGATTTTTAATGACACATATAGTTGCATGATTCATGAGCTTCTTTATGAGTAATAATTTGCAAATGCTTTATCATGAGCTATCTTTTATTCATGTTATGATGCTGTATGTTATTTCACCTTGTTTGACATGAATTAGTTAGTTCTATGGACACTCATGCATGCATCTAGATGGTCATCTTTCTCCCTTTTGCTAGCCCAAAAATTCTAACAAGTAAAAACTTGTTTCCAACACCCTCAACCCAAGTTTTTCCAGTGAGTCCACCATATCTACCTATTAGCTTTATGCTATTCCAAGTATGTTTACCATGTTATTTGTGTTATCTATACCTCTAAATGAAAATGATTATGTTATTTATTGTAATGGGAAAAGTTGGTTAAAAAGCTCTCACGAACTTGATGCACACTTTATTTTTATTGAATTTAATAAACATGAACCACTGTGACTAATATTATGATGATAGTGGCTTGATAAATGTTTTTAAGGTTGGGAGTTAGCCCATATGTGCTGTCACATGCAAAGCTTTCAACATGTTCCATCATTTATTTAGTTGATATCATGTACTTTTGTTTATGAATGCCTATCATGGTGAAATAATGTGGAAATAGAGTAAGTTTAAATGAGTTTGTATAAATGGTTAGAGAGAAACCTGGGCCGCTAATCTAAGCCATGCATCATTCATGGTGGAAATTTACTTACATGCTATTCTAAACTTTCTGTGATACACCCTACAATAAAAAGCTATATCAAGTGGTAAATAAAAAGGGTGTTGAGGTTGTTCATTATGTTTGTTTGTCTTGTTGTTTTGATGTGGGCTTGATCCATATCATGGGACAAGAGGTACCCCAGTTGAGACTCTTGATGATACTATTATTACTTACAATGATAGATAACTTAAACTTGCTTTGTTTCCCAAGTTGAGTAATCATGGTGTAGGTACTTGTATTCAAGGGGCATGAGACATCTAACCTTTACTTTATCAAGGCCACTACTCATATTTGCTTTCACAATTAACTTTAATCATTCAAGATGCTATGATAGGGGAATGAGAGCTTGACACCAAGTATTACCATTGCAATCATAACTTAAGTAGAATAGTTTGGAGGATAGATGAAACTTATGCATGTTTTACCTCTACTCATTTATACATCTTTTCCAAAGTGTCCACCTTTTATATTCAGATTTTCATCTACACTCTATGGACCACAAGTACGCAAAAGTAAGAACGTCCATATTACTATCTTTTATGTTACACTTTGTGAACTATCATTGAACATCCTTGCATTGAAT
This sequence comes from Puccinellia tenuiflora, assembly GCA_012064385.1. Classification (NCBI taxonomy): domain Eukaryota; kingdom Viridiplantae; phylum Streptophyta; class Magnoliopsida; order Poales; family Poaceae; genus Puccinellia; species Puccinellia tenuiflora. The sequence continues at coordinate 699,823 of QRDG01001660.1, read as the reverse complement.
ACTTGATATCACTTTATAAAGTGTTTGCATATTGCTACTTCTTTGAATGGATGAATCATTTGACTTTATGTAGCAGTAGCAATCATCTTTTATATCCATGTTGTTATTATATTGCAAAGTTCATGTTAGTTTTATCACTTTCATACTCGAGGACGAGCATGAGTTAAGCTTGGGGATGTTGATGCATGTAAAATGCATACATGAACTTTGCACTATAATACTTGTATTCCATTCATATGATTTCCCCTTTTTTGGAATTAATCCTATGCAGTCAGAAAACCCCTATTTTTTTCCTTATTTATTTCGGGGACTTAACGACGTCGTAATGAGCTGCAAATTTACGGGGATCATTATTTTGGAAGGAGGAAGACCTAGGAGCGAAAGAAGCAAACGAACGGAGGCCAGAGGGGCAAAAGGGGGTGCCCCACGCGGCCAGGTACAGGGGCCGTGTGGGCCCACCTCTTTTGGCCCTCGTGGCCCCGTTTGCGTCGATCCTTCGCCCTAAAGCATCCTCGTGACCTAAAAACGCCTATATAAAGAGCTCCCCGACGTTCTTTGAAGAGAGGGCCGCCACACGAGAGAAACAAGAAACAGAGACCAGGAGGCTGCAGATTGGTGGGGGGTAACTCCGGCGGAGCGCTGCCGGAGAGGTCTCCTTCTTCTCCATCGACATCTCCACCGTCTCCATGATGAAGAGGGAGTAGTCCACCTCTGGACTATGGGTTTGTGGCAGTAGCATATGTATCTCTCTCTCTCTCTCTCTGAGCTTCACTAATTAGCATCGTATGAGCTGCTGAACATGATTACGGTCATCGTTGTATTACCTTTGTGGTGGATCTTTTTATGAGTTAATATATGTTGAGATTGCAATGTTTATTTCAGTTATGAAAGTAGATGCATATTATGTACCCCGTTCTTGTATCCTTGTTTTGATCAAGCATATTTATGAGAGCGTGTGAGGGGGAACGTGTGCATTAGTTGGAGTAACGGGGGTGGTGATGTGATAAGCTGACAACTTAATATATCATGATCCATTGGGTGTTTACCTTACTTTGTTGCCTCACTAGGGATAAACCAAAATACCATGTTGCAAGGTATGAGGAGTGACAAGCCTCTACCTATGACTAGATCCAGCATGTTCTTATTTTCACTTCATGTCATTAATCTTAAAGCTATACTCTGAGTCATCTTAATTACTGAGGTGTATGATTTAGTTCGCATCTTGGTGGAGTATAAGTGAGACTAATAATCAAAAGGTCTCTATGTTAGGACGTGATGCCCATATAATTAGTAACATGTCATTAAACTTGTTTGCAATCTCATATGTTAATCCTATGTCTACTTATTTGCCACACTATATTAAAGAGAGTGTGCATGTGTGAAACCATGAACCCCGGTCCATTTTTAATCATAAGAAACAACTTTCCAACCACTTTTAAGCATCATTTACATTCAGCCATTTTAAAAGCAGAAAATACAAAAACACTTTTATTCATTGCATACACATATAAAAACCCCAAAAATATCATCCATCATCATTACTATCATCCTTGCATTACTACTTACCACCATTGCATATTTATTTACTGTTTTGCATTCATTATTATCTTAATATCATTCTCACACCTTGTGCTTGACAACCACTTGGTGAGGTTGAGGGCACAAAGCAATCTACTTTGTTTGCAGTAAATCTAGAGAAGGATAAGGAGATAAAATCCCCACTACTGATTCCCCGAGAGTTCGATATTAAACCCTCGAGTCACCCTCGTGGGGAAAAAACTTCCACTTCTACATACTCTGCACTTGGAGGCTCAACCTATCCCATATATTATTTTCCTTTCAGGGTATCAAGAGTGCTTGTTGGCGTAGTTGAGGGAGAAACACTCTCATCAATTCCGTAATCAGGCGGCGATCCTACATGAAACAGTTCACGAACTACATCGGAAAAAGCTGAATGGGGTAATTCTTAAAATTGATTATGAGAAAGCGTATGATAAAGTCAACTGGTCTTTTCTTCAGCAGACCCTCAGAATGAAAGGTTTTTCAACTGAGTGGAGAGCGCTAATTGATAGCTTTTTTCGGGAGGAAGTGTAGCCATTAAAGTCAATGATGACACTGGCAAATTCTTCCAAACGAAGAAAGGCCTTAGACAAGGTGACCCTCTATCGCCAATACTATTTAATATAGTGGCTGATACGTTGGCTATCTTGATCGAACGCGCTAAAACTGAGGGCCAAATTGAAGGAGTGATTCCACATCTTGTCGATGGTGGTTTATCGATTCTTCAATATGCCGACGACACAATTCTTTTTATGGAACATGACATCGAGAAAGCTCGTAACCTAAAGCTGATTTTGTCAGCATTCGAGCAACTTTTGGGTCTTAAGATTAATTTCCATAAAAGTGAAATGTTTTGCTTTGGCGAGGCTCAAGAAAACGCTTCCTTGTATGCTGAGCTTTTCGGCTGTGAGGAAGGACAATTTCCTATCAACTATTTGGGTATTCCGATTCATTATTGGAGACTTACAAATGCTGAGTGGAAAAAGGTGGAGGAAATACTTCAAATATGTTTAAATAGCTGGAAAGGCAAACTCTTATCCCTGGGTGGAAGATTGGTTATCATAAATTCGGTACTAACAAATATGGTACTGTATATGATTTCATTTTTCCAATTACCCAAAGGAGTCTTAAAATGATTGGATTATTTCCGGTCTAGATTCTTTTGGCAAGGGGATTGTGAGTAGAAGAAATATCGGCTGACTAAGTGGAGTGTGGTTTGCTGCCCTAAAGACCAAGGAGGGCTTGGAGTTCATGACCTTGAGGTCAAGAACAGAGCTTTGCTGGGTAAATGGCTATTCAAGCTTCTGTCTGAAGATGGAGTTTGGCAAACCCTCCTTTGGAGAAAGTATGTGGGATCTCAAGCCGTATCTCAGGTTCTTTGGAAACCTGGCGATTCGCACTTCTGGGCAGGTCTTATGGCTGCGAAGAAGTTCTTTTTCCCATATGGATCTTTCTCAATTAGGGATGGATCGGAAATTCGCTTCTGGGAGGATAAATGGCTAGGCCAATCTTCTCTTAGAGAACAATATCCGACTCTCTATGCTATTGTACGAAACAAGAGTGACACGATCGCTAAGGTGTTGGGTACATCCCCACCAAACGTTACGTTCAGGAGGAGTTTACTTGGAACAAGACAAGCATCCTGGAATGCTTTGCTCATCAGATTGGATTCCATCCAACTGTCGGATGGCCAAGATAGATTTCAATGGAATCTTACGAAGAATGGTAAATTCTCGGTTGATTCTATGTATAATGCTTTAATCTTACCCGAAATACCAGTCGATACTAAGGATAATAATAAAATTTGGAAGATGAAGATCCCGCTAAAAACTAAGGTGTTTGCGTGGTATCTACGTCGAGGTCTAATTCTTACAAAAGATAACCTTGCCAAACGTAATTGGCACGGAAGTAAAAAGTGCGTCTTCTGTCATCATGACGAGACTATCACACACTTATTCTTTCAGTGCGAGTTCGCCATGTCTATATGGTCAGCCATTCAGATAGATTCTACCTTATATCCCCCGCACACCGTTGCAAACATTTTTGGCAACTGGTTAAATGGGGTGGATCCTAGGTTCTAACTTTTCTGTAGGGTGGGAGCGATTGCCGTTATTTAGTCGTTGTGCCTATGTAGAAATGACAAGGTTTTTAACGATAAAAATGCTTCTATTATTGAGGTTCTCTATCGGTGTACAGCAATGCTACGAGCATGGTCGGCCCTGCAGCGTGTGGAGCACCGGGACTTGTTTTTCGAGGTGGCGTCACGTTTGGAGGCGGCGGCCCGGGAGTTTTTTTCCCGGCATAGATGGCAACATAGTCTCCGGATCGATCTACCATCATCTTAGGCGGCTTTACAATTTCTCATTATGATATGTAATGCGCCTTTTTTTTAATTTCGGCATTGGTTACTCGTGAACTTGGGGTTGTGTGCATCCTAGCTATGCAGAGGCCGGGTGTAAGGCTTAAAACTTTTAAGTAATAAAATCCCTTTATCAATTTTTTTTATTTATCCATGTCATCCTATATTTATTACTGTATTCTATCCATACATGCATTTTTTTCATATTATAAATTTGGTTAGCCATACAATTTTCCACATGAACAATTTTTTTTAGCGGTTGAATATGCGAACATTACAAAAGTGATTAAATTTAGATTTCCTGAGTATTGTGGTCAATAAACCCTCCATATTCCGAGACTTTTTCCTATTTCATGCGTCAAGTATCTTTTCTTTTATACTACAATTTGCTTAAAGAATCCCACTGCAACGCGCGGGATATCTTTCTAGTTCTGTAAACGAAAGAGGCCCTTAAATATCTTTGGGATATCTTTCTATAGTTCTGTAAACGAAAGAGGCCCTTAAACCTCTAAGGTATCGCGTTGCCCTGAATAAAAAAAAACGCTTGCCCCCATTTTCTCCTTACCATTGCTAGTAACCATCAATATTAATTGGTATACTCATAAATAAAATGGAGCATCAGAAGTCCAGCATAATCTTTTTTGAGAATCGCCGTATATATTCTCTTTCCAGCCCGATAGGACGGTCGACACGCAAGGGCAGAGAGAGATTGATGCCATGCATAGTAGCTAGTCCAAATCTACGCCCTCCTTTTACTTCCACAACCCAATGAAAAAATTACTTTACTAATCAGAGCATGGCCTTCATATGTGTACGCTCTGATGACACAAAATAAAATTAACCATCATATCACGTGGTACTACGAGATAGCTTTGGACCTATCCGGCCTGCGCTCGCCGGCCTGACTTGACCAAGGTACGTACGGCTAGTCGGCCTTTCACGTGCTGACAGCCCCTGTGGTTACCAACCTTACTCGATCGACATAAACCACAAGCAGCCAATCAGGCCACCAGATGCTTTAATTTAGAGATCAGATAAGGATCATCGATCACAGTGATTAGCTTTTGTTTAGGGTACGGTAAGTTGCATGGTCACTTCCTCTCAACAACCACATACATACGTGTCTTTTCCAGATTTGGGAGTTTCACTCTCACACACTTCGGCCCACTTAAGGGTACTTTGGCAAACGTTAACTACTACTCCCATATGCTAATTATAAACGTGTAGAGCATATGAACTAGTGCCGTCCAAGTGATTCCGTATCACATGCCTAAGTAAGCCCCTAAAGCCCATGGTTTGGCTCCCCGATGGCATCACGCACACCACACAGAATCGCATCATCGTGGAGTTGATTAATCAAAGCTAGAGTTTGGCTTTTGCTTTGGCTCTAAACTACTCCAGGAGCTGCCATCGTTATCACAGACACCTCCCGTTCCTGTTTCCCCATCTCCAACTTGCGGAATCCCACGCCATTGATTAACTGATAGATTACTCCCTAATCATAATTGGCCGACTACCTTGACTACTTACCATGCATCGAACCTAATCTCCTCGGGGCACGTCGGGCTACGGCGATGACGACACACGCTCCTACCGTCCTCACCTAATCTAACCATGTTTTTCTGATCGACCAGTGGTCGAGGTCAGTACGTCTAGGAGTAACCTGTTGCAATTTGCAAGAAAGCGAATACTCCTCCTCGAGGCCCGCAGATTTGATACGGTCGATCTCCATTGGTCTGCTTTGCGTGACCGCACTAGCGATGAATCAATCACCGGCTAATTTAACATGCCTCATCGATTAGCTTGCTCGTCGCTGCTCTCGTCGTTTACTCACGCGTGCAGCTAATTTAGTCAAGACCAGGATGCAGTTACGGTGAAGTGTCAGGCGATCATTGTCAGTTTACCTAGGATAAGTTTCTTATAACACTGCAAGTGCCGATCTAGAACCATGCATACATTAACTGAAACCAAAGTTTCCCTGACTGACGATGCATAGGTAATATACTAGGTTGAAGAAAGTCCACTTTTCATCCCTGAACTCTTCGTGAAGTTCATTTTTTGTCCTAAAACTTTTGTTTCATCTAAAACAAACCCTGAACTCTCGTAAAAGTCCATGTCACATTTAACTCAAGAAAATCGCTTGTGTGGGCAATAAGTAGCACAAAAAATGTAAACCAGACTGAATAAGACTTGAATATAAATTCCCAAACCTCTAGAGCATCCACGGCCACCCAATCTGATGTGGTACAGTAGTCTACATGGCCCTACTTGTGCACGAACCTCAAGCAACTCAACTCACCCGCATACATAACCCGTCTACACCTCCGGACCTCGCTACCCGCTCAAACAGATGTCAAGTTCAACATTCTCATTGCACTTACCGACGGCATCCCGTCATCGATGCACTCATCGGAGGAACCTCATGGTCGATTCATGCTGCCATACTCATTCCTTCAACCTGTGAGGCGCAACTAGCCAGTCAGCTTTAAGAGGGTGCAGCGATGGTGCAATACACATCACCATTTTCCTTTGATCACACGAGTTGTGAACTTTTTTAAGAGTTCAAGGTTTATTTTGGACCAAATAGAAGTTTTAGAATGAGAAGTAAACTTACTCAAGAGTATAGGGACCAAAAGTGGACTTTCTTCTACTAGGTTGAGCGTACGTTTCAACTTGCGAGAGGTCTTCCACTTACGACGCGACACATGCATAAACGACCCTCGGCACTAGGATAGTGTTGCGCTAAAAACGCGTCACACGAACACGTCCTCGTGTACCCGCGGTGCCGGGGGAGATACTCCGAAACTCACCCCGCGGGAGGCCGACTTGTAGCGCGATACGCAAGACAACAAGCCGGCGCTTTTTGGACCAGACGCCCAAGCCCCTCGGGAGGGACCCCGTCAGAGGAAGCCGGCGACGATTGGTTGAACTAAGCCGGAGTTGACCGCTCTTAGCTCGGTTGTCGATACTCGATGAACTCACGCGAAGTCGCCGAATAACGGAAGCAGGAACAAGGGTTTGAGAGTAAAAAGTAGGGTTTGTATTGATTATCGATTGTTTGATTAATTTCAATCGGCCGTCACCTCTTACATATATAATGAGGCGGCTGGACTTCCCGAACAAGCATTGTGCTTCTACAAGGATTACAACTCGTGATATCAGTCGGTTTCTATCTCTAAACTAGGTAAAAGCCTTGGCCGACTTCGTACTGGACCCGGACTCCAAGCATCCTTTTCCAGCTTCTTTTGGAAAGTCGCCTTTTGCCCTTCCGTGTCGACCTTGAACCCGTTTTATCGTACTGCATCCGACTTCTGTTTCTTGGCCTCGCAAGCGTCAAACAACCTCAAGTCCGGCTTCCATGGCGCGGCTTCTGGAATCTTCAGGAAACTCGAGTCTGGCCTGCGCCGGGTTCTGGCTAAGCCGGGTTGTCACTCCAAGTTCTCTCCAAGTCACCATCTCCTCTTGAGTGAGCTTGAACGACCTACCAAAAACAGATGCTAACACATGCCCCCCTGCTTTCTAGTAAAACTTGTGTACTAGAAAATATTCAATGTAGAAGATTTGTCTAAGGGCGATGCTTAATCTCATCGGCCATATGCTAAAGGCGATATATTTATATCGGCCATATGTGCGGCTCATGCAGTTTGCCACACGCTTGGGTGGAATTTCTTCAAGTATTTCCCATTGATAGCTCGAGGCAATATGCTGCCTTCCAATGATTCCACCAGATATGAGTTGCCAGGTACAATCCTTACGACTCACAGTGGCCCTTCCCAACTTGGCGACCATTTGCCAAATTTTTGACTTCTAGAGCCAACTGGCAGTATAACCTTCCACACTAAGTCGCCGATTTGAAAATCCTTAAGTCGGACTCTCTTGTTATAAGCTTTTGCCACCCGCAACTTCTCGTTCTCAATGTCCTTCAAAGCCCTTACACGTTTGTCGGCTACCTCGTCTATGTTATACATCACCAAATTGTGGTAATCTTCAGCCGACAAGTCGTTTTGCTTAGCGAACCTCAAAGCAGCCAGATTCACTTCTACTGGTAAAACGGCTTCTTGTCCACATACTAACTAGAAAGGAGTTGCCTTAGTTGCACCATGCCTTGAGATTCTGTGAGCCCACAATGCCTCGGACAGTACCTCATGCCACCTCCTCGAGTAGTCTTCTATTTTCTTCTTAATCAACTTGATCAGAATTTTGTTGCTTGACTCGGCTTGTCCATTAGCTTGAGCATAATACAGAGACGAACTGAGCATTTTGATCCCAAGTGAGTCGGCAAACTGTTTCACCTCCTTAGAGCAACTCCAGCCGTTGGCCCCCCCAGGACGAATTGCCGGCGTTTTTTTGGGCCTGCTGGGGGCGCCGGCGGAAAAAAACGGCCTGGGGGCGGGCCGATTCCCAGCCGCGGCCCCCAGGCCGATCGATAGAATTATTTACAGAAAAATTTGTTCGACGAACTTGCGCGAAATTTGTTCAAACATAGACGATATTTGTTCAAACTTAACGATATTTGTTCGAACAAGATTACAAAAAAACATAAAAAAATTTAAAAAACGGCGGCGCGGCCTCTACATGCCGAAGTGTCGGTAGAACCGCGTGTAGTCCCCGCCGTCGGAGTCGTCGGAGTCGCCACCGGTCGGAGGAGGAGCAGGAGCACTGCACCCAGCGCCGTCGCAGCCGGTGCCGGGCTCCTCCTTCGGCGTAGCAGGCGAGAGGAGCTCCCGCCGGTGCCGGTGCCGTCCTCGTCGCTGTCGTCCAGCATGACGTAATCCGGCCCGACGCGACGACGGCGGCGGCGCTCGTAGCGCGCGAGGAGCTCCTTCTCCTCGGCCTCAATGCGCCGTTGGCACTTCTCCTCCTCCCGCTCGTGCTCGCGGGCCGACCATTCCAGCGCGAAGTCCACCGGCGCCGGAGGGACGTCGTTGAGGCTGGCCGCCATGGCGGCCCGCACGGCCTCCTCCTCGTCGTAGGCCTCCTCCTTCACGACGGCCTTCTTCTTGAAGGCCTTCTTGAGGGTGCGGCCGCCGGTGCCGGGCTCCTTCTTCATCGTCAGCAGGCGGGAGGAGCTCCCGCCGATGCCGGCGCCGGTGCCGGGCTCCCTGATGACAATGCCGCGGGAGCCGCTCCTTCGCGGCGGCTCGTCCGCCGGCTCCTCCTTGACGCGGGCGAACGACATCGAGCGGGCGGCGTCCGAAGAGGAGCGGGCGGCGTCGGAAGAGGAGGACGACGAGAAGGACATCCTCCGCGGCGTCCATCCTTGGCGCGCCGCCGACGGGCCCTGAAGGCGCGGCTCGTTGCCGTCCTCGATGTAATCGAGGACGTACGCCAGCGAGCGGTCGGGCATGCCCCACCACTTCTTCCGGCCGTCGCTGTTGTTGCGCTTGGGTGCGTGGGCCGCCGGGCCGGGGTAGTCGTTGAGCTGGCGCTGGCGGCGGTCGGAGAAGAACGTGTTCCAGGTCACGTTGTTCTCCGGATCCCAGACGGGATCCGCCTGCTCCTCCTCCGTCAGCCGCTCGCGGGCGGCGTAGATCTCCGCCAGCCGCTCATCGCCGGTGGGGGTGGGGGGGGACCGGGAGCCCCATCTGGCTGAGCCGCCAGGTTCCGGGGAGCTTCATGCCGGGCGGGCATGGGTAGCCCGCCTCGTGCAGCAGGCGCGCCTCCCGGTCCTGGAGCCAGTTCCGGCCGAAGTCGTTGGCCGCCGCGCCGCTTGCTGGATCCATTCCGGTGTGTGTGCGAGGGGTTTGGGTGTTCGTGCTCGGCGAGGATGTGTTCGTGCTCGGCGGGGGTGTGCTCGATGTGAGAGGAGGGACAGTAAATAAATACCGGCGGGGAGAGGGCGGGGCAGTAACTGCGGCGCGCCTAACTCCGCCGCGTGGCCGATTTGACTCGACAGCGGTTCGCCTGACCGGCGGCAGAGCAGTAATGCGACGCGGAAGGCGAGGCGATGAGGACGACGAACCGGTTGTGCCGCTGACAGGGCGGGCCCGCCGGAGCTTTCGCGCGGTTTCCCTCGGTTCCGCGCCGTTTCGTGCCATTTTCTCTTTCGCCGGCGTCCCTAGGCCGAACCCGGCGCGCTGGGTTCGGCCTGGGACGCCGGATAAAAATTGGGCCAAATCCGGCGAAAAAAGAGGCCCTGGAGGAGCGCTGGGGGGCGACTACGGGAAAAAAGGGCCGCCGGCGTCAAAAAGAGGGTCCTGGGGGGCTCTCGGGGGGACGGCTGGAGTTGCTCTTACCAATGAAGGAAGTACCTTTATCTATAGTGAGAGTTTGCGGGATACCAAATCGGTGAACAATATGCTCTGTAATGAATTGAATTACCTCTTTGTGGGTCATATTCTTGAGGGGTACTGCTTCAGACCACTTGGTGAAATAATCAGTAGCAACCAATACAAACCAATGCCCTTTGGATGAAGCCGGGTTGATCATACCAACGAAATCCAGTGCCCATCCTCGAAAAGGCCACGGCTTTATTATAGGATTAAGAAGTGAAGCCGGCGCCAACTGAACATCTCCGAACTTCTGGCACGCTTCGCACCCTTTATAGTATCTGAAGCAGTCATTAGTCATCGTCGGCCAATAGAATCCGGCTTGTCTGAGCATCCACTTCATTTTGTGAGCCGACTGATGTGGCCCACACAAGCCGTCATGTACTTCTCCCATGGAGACTCGAGATTGATATTGTGTGAGCAACAAGTAGCACAAAAAATGTAAACCAGACTAAATAAGACTTGAATATATATTTCCAAACCTCTAGAGCACCCACGGCGACCCACTATGATGTGGTACGGTTTCTGACTGCGTTCCTGCTGCCCTGGCTGGCCTGTGCCGCGACAACGTGCCAACATGTCATGTGTGCACTGCATCTGCCCCCGGGCGGGTGGCTACTGCAACCTGGACGCATGCATCGATCGATCGCACAAGGCCGTGAGCTGATTGGATACACGTCGCGGAATTGTATCGGGTGTGCGGCTGCATCGCTTCCGCCCAACAGGCAGCACACAGCAGGCTCTGGAGACTGGAGTCTAGGTACATCTTGTTCTGCTTCACCGCTACTCGTCAGTGCACAGACTCCAAGTACTTGACAAAATGCCAAAGTCTCTATTAATGTCATATACATCTTCTCTTGAACGCACAGAATAGATTTAGATTTAGAGTCATCACAGAGGACATAGGGGAATGTCATGTTCATGTGAGATTTTGAGAGAATTCTGAGCAACTAAAATAAGTACTGAGAGTTTAGGTTCAGGTGAGATAAGTAAATCTGTGATTAGTATTTTTTCGATAAAGGGAGTTTTTATTACTTAAAATTTAAGCATTACACCCGGCCTCTGCATAACTGAGATGCACACAGCCAATCCAAATCCAACGGACAAAAGTAAGAACTAAAAAAGGCGAGTTACATATCATAATGAGAAATTGTAAACACGCCTATGGTGGTGGAGGGCCAATCCGCAAATTATGCTGCCATCCATGGAGGGATAAAAAGTCCCTTGCCGCCGTCTCCAGCCTTGTACAGACCTCCGAAAACAGGTCCCGATGCTCCGCACGTTGCAACGGAGACCACAGACGGAGCGTCGCCGTACTCCTGTAGATAACCTGCATAAGAGACGAATTTTTATCATTAAAAACCTTGTCATTTCCTACATAGCCAAAGCGACCATATAATGGCTAATGCTCCCACCCTAATAAGTAATTTAAACCTACGATCCACCCCATTAAGCCAATTGCCAAAAATATTAGCAATACTTCGTGGGGGATATAAGGTAGAACCTATTTGGATGATTGACCATATAGAACTAGCAAACTGACAATCAAAGAACAAGTGTTTAATAGTCTCGTCCTTATGACAGAAGACACACTTTTTACTTCCATGCCAATTACGCTTTGCAAGGTTGTCTTTAGTGAGAATTACCTCTCGACGAAGGTACCACGCAAAAACTTGTTTTTTAGCGGAATCTTCATCTTCCATATTTTCTTATTGTTATCGACTGGGATATCCGGTTGGATTAACGCATTATACATAGAGTCCACCGAAAATTTACCATTAGTATGTAAATTCCAACGAAACTCGTCAGCCCCCTCCGTCAGATTAACCAAAACCAGACGTTGTAGCAACTCATTCCAACATGCTAACCTGGGACCAACTAGATCTCGTCTGAACGTCACATTAGGTGGGAAAGTTTCCATCACCTGTGCAAGAGTATCACTTTTGTGACGTCCAAGGACTATATTGTATATCGCTGGATACTGTTCACGGAGCGTGGTAGGACCTAACCACTTATCCTCCCAAAACCGTATCTCCGAACCGCTTTTAATGGAGAAAGATCCAAATGGGAAAAAGAATTTCTTCGTCGCCATCAGACCAGCCCAAAAATGAGAATCACCTGATTTCCATGAAATCTGTGATAACGCATTAGAGATCTGTGATTAGTATAGGTCATCAGTGAGAGTTTATAGCTTGAACAGTACTGGTTATGCTCAGTTTTTAACAGCAAAGTTAGGAACAAAAGACAGTCTACCACTGTATATATATGTGTTAGTGCAGATATATTCAGTGATGAATTGAACCAGGTTTGGGGATTTTTTTTATGGCATGACTGACTTTGTTTTTATCATGGCTCGGGTTAAAACATTGTCGAGCCGTGCAAAGAGTTTGTTGTCGTAGTAATTAATCAGGATGAAGTTCATAGTTGTTTGCCGGGAGTTGTACGATTACGTGAGGTATGTTATCAGAGAGATCATATTACTGTCTTCTCTGCCATATCCTCCGAGCACCAAGTGGCGTCCTAAGCTCACACCTAAAGTAGGGGGGGCTCTTTGACGCCTACGCGGACGCTTTAGGCGCCTAAAGCGGCCATTTTTTTTAGGCGGAGGGGGGGCGCTTCGATGCCTAGGCGTCGCCTAGGCGACACTTTAGGGACGCCTTAAAAACCATGCACTGAAAGGTGGATTGTGTACCGTATATATTTCACTTTGTGTTTTCTTGAGCCTTCACTTGATTGAGATATGTGAAAAAGAAGTTCAGCAACCACTACAAGGCTATGATCGGCGCCGATTTCCTCTCCAAGAAGGTGCACTTCGAGGACAACCTTGTGCAGCCCATTGTTTCCTTGTGCAGATCAATATACAGTTTGTGTTACATAACTGCTGAAAACTGTGCATCATCTGCAGGTTTGTTTGGTTTAGGTGGGTTTTTTTCACCTTTCAACGTTCTTGATTTTTGTTTGAGAGATAATAAAGTGAGATGGAATATGAGAGCTTAGATGGAGACCCCGACATGGGCTGGTAGACGGAGGCAATGAGGATCATGAATTCCTGGGATACATGATGTTCTTTGTAGTAATTCTTGGGATACATGATGTTCTCCGTCGTAATTCTTGGGATACATAATGTTATAGTTTCCTAGCATTGTCTTAGTTAGGACACATATATAAGGGCTCATTTAAATCTCAATGAATTGACATAAGTTTGATGATACTTGGTTGTATCAGCATCTCTGATTCATTATAGACGTCATTGTGGACTATTAGATTGCCTTATATAACTATATTACTGAATTACATTGGTAGATAACCTCTTCCTCTTATGTGTAGGCCATATAATGTAATTGACTGAATTTATATTGGAAGGTGACTTTTGTGAGGTGATTATCTCGATCTTTTTTATAACAGGTCTTGTGCTAAAGGATTTTTTGCTCAATATGGATAATTGGTATCATCATTTGTTTTTCCAGATTTCTAGGCATATATTTATTTATTTTGTATCCGTTGCCTCACGACACGAATACACTCCCAATGTCTCTGGCGGCCTAACGACGGCAGTGCATGCTATGCGTTGTCCTCGTGCTTGGCCAGCTTGGCGCCGTCGGCGACGAGGATAGTGGCCGCTCCCTGACGGCAGCCACGGCGAGTGCGAGGAGTTGCGGCGAGATTAAGATCACGCGCATCCTGCACAGCGCACGCGTGGCCACGCAGAGCAGTGCGGCGTCCAATCTCTCCACCCGCAACACGTCTGTAACCATCAGAAGCACTTGAGATTCTTTCTTCTGCATCTTCTGATTTCTGAGTAGTTGCCATGATGCTTCTTATTTCCCCATCAATCTGTTCTAAAGCAGTTGCTCCAAGTGTGAGTGATTTGCAACTTCTGCATGTTCTCTTGGTCGCTGGATCCACGAGATTCAGAAAAATCCCTGAATTTCAATGTTGTTGATTCAAAAAAATCCCTAAATTTTGATGTTTTTGATGTCATCTTTTCTGCTCTTTTTCTGAAGAAAGGCAAGTCCCTTTTGTTAATTTACCGGGTGTGATCCTTTTTGTCAGCTATGCACTACTAGAAAACTAACTATAGGTGGAACCACATTCTGTAGCGCACCAAACAGCATGCGCCACAGAAAATATTTTTGTGGCGCATAGTTTTATATGCGCCACAGAATTTTGGAGTTCTGTGGCGCATAAGAACCGAATGCGCCACAGAAATATGTCTTTCTGTGGCGCATATAGCTATATGCGCCACAGAAAGGCACATTTCTGTGGCGCACATCCAACATGCGCCACAGAAATATGCCTTTCTGTGGCGCATCTAGCTATATTTGTCACAGAAAGCCATATATCTGTGGCACATGCGTCACAGAATTCCTCAAAACAGATCCCACCCACCCCCCCCCCCCCCCCCCCCCGATCGCCTTTTCAGTTTTGCACAAAGTGAAAGAAAATGATAAAAAATTCAAAAAATAAAATCATTTTAGATATAGGGAAGGTTTAGGATCTACTTGTTAGAAAAATTTAAAATACACATTTTGACTTTTTTTTCTAAAAGTAGATAAAAAATATTAAAACGGCCATAACTTTTGCATACGACGTCGAAAAAATACGTTTAATACCTTAAAAAAACTAGAGAAAATTTCAGAACCGCCCTCACCCGGGTTTACCCGATTCTCAAAATTCCAAACAAAAAAAAGTTATGGCCAAAAGAAGATTTTTTCCAGCAAAATAAAAAAATAAAAAAAATAGAGAAGACAATTCTGTGGCGCATGGGGCCACATGCGCCATAGAAATGTTGGGCGGGATTCGAATTTTTTAATCCCGCCAGCACCCCCTTCTCTTCCTCTATTTTCCCCTTCTCTCCTCCACTTCTCCCTCCACTTCTCCTCTCCCCTTCTCCTCTCCTCCACTTCTCCTCTCCACTTCTCTCCCCTTCTCCCTCCTCCTTCTCTTCTCTTCTCCTCTCCTCCACATCTTCTCTCTCCTCCTCCACCTCCGGCGACCTCCTCCACAACTCCGGCGACCTCCACCTCCGGCGACCTCCTCCACCACCCCGGCGAACTCCTCCACAACCCCGGCGACCTCAACCTCCGGTGACCTCCTCCTCCACCCCGGCGACCTCCACCTTCGGCGACCTCCTACTCCACCTCCACCTCCGGCGACCTCCTCCACCACCGGCGACCTCCTCCTCCACCCCGGCGACCTCCACCTCCGGTGACCTCCGATGACCCCTTCCTCCACTCCACCCACGGCAACACGGTCTCCGACGAGCTCCGACGAAATTCCAGCGAAATTCCGACGGCCAGATCTAGATCCAGATCTGGATCTAGATCTGGCCGCCCTTTTTTTTGAAATTGAAAAAAAATTCAGTGTCGCACGGTAGTGGGATGCGCCACTAAAATATTTCAGTGGCGCACGGTAGTGGGATCCGCCACAGAATCATGGCATTTCTGTGGCGCACCACCGGCGTGCGCCACAGAAATATAATTTAGTTGCGAGAATTCTGTGGCGCATCCCACTTTTTCCAGGATGCGCCACAGAATTCCAAAAAGGTGCGCCACTAATAGGCCTTTCCCTATTAGTGATGCTTTGGGTGCTGCTCGCAGCAGTTTACGTACGAGGTGTGATCGTTCTAAAGAAAATCCCTGTATTCCAAGGTGAATTCTTCTAATAAAAAGCTCCCCTTAGATCTGCCCATGTTTGCTTTCCCCTATCCGAGTCATTCATCATCAGATTGTTAGCATTTTTGGCTGGTATCGTGCAATATTGGTGGCCACAAGCAAATGCATGTCTCTTTATTAGCTAAGCTGTGGGATTTGTTCTTTGGTTCAAGTCACGGGTCACCTTATTCGTTTCAATAAGTGTGTTGATGCGTGCTTGATGTGAATGTGTGATGTTTTTATTTTTATTTTTTCTTTGGAGATTAATTCATAGGCTGTATATGTTTTCTGGTCTGAACGACGGCCCGTGGAATTGCCTTTTGATTCGCCAAGGCTTCTTGGAGCGTGTGCGCCCGCGTCCATCGACTCCGCTCCTACACCATGAAGATATCGATCCATCGGCAACAAAGGGTGTGAACTTCCGTCAGCTTCTTGGGTCGGTTTTTGAATAATAAGATTGGGTGGGTCTTGGTTATGTAGACATGCTAATGCCGGATGAATTGATGTTGAATCTGCATTGTTTTTCTTCCAATCTTGTCTACGGATTTTGCTGATATGGTAGTTGTGCTTGTTATCTGCTCTCGGTCTATGCTTTAAATCAGAACTATTTCAATTGATAGAATATGACCAGTAGAGATTAAGACGAAAATGCACATGGCAGAATTAATTCCTTATGAATTTTTAGCTGAAAACATATTTTAATTTATTTTTAGGAATTATCTAAGTTTCATTTTTTGAATTTTAATTTGATTAAATTGGATTTGTGAAAAGACCAAATGGCCCTTGGTCCAACTGGGCTGCCCTACAGGGCTGGTCCACCCGGTTTGTGTCAAACCCTCTCTCTCTCTCTCTCTCTCTCTCTCTCTCTCTCTCTCTCTCTCTCTCTCTCTCTCTCTCTCTCTCTCTCTCTCTCTCTCTCTCTCATTTCTCTCCCGTTCCTCTCGTTCCTCTTCTCCTTCTCCTCTCTCACCGATGCGCTGCAGCCACCCGCTGCCCCGGCTAGCTCCGTCCATCACCGGCGCCGCCGCGCCTTGGTGCTGCTCTACCGCACCTTCGCGCTGCTCCGTCGCCTCCTATACCACTGGTTTCCCTACTGGATTCGCTCCCTGCGTTCTCCAATCGAGCGCACCTACGGAACCCTAACCCTAGCCGCTCCGGCTCCGCCTGCTCGATCTTCTCGGCAAGGACCTCCGCGCCGCCACCTCTGCTTCCCATCACCAGCCACGCCTCCTCCAATCCCCCTCGACTTCCTGGCCATCTGCTCGTCCTCGCCTCCGTGCCGTCTACCTCACCCTCGACGTCGGCAGGATGGCGGCACTCTGTCCGCAACCCTGACGCCTGTTGGCTTGCTCCGGCCTGGTGGTGGTGCTGTGGCGCGTTGGATGCTGCTATCGCCGACGGGACGGCAATGGTGTCGCCACCGCAACCTCGACGTCACACGGCTACCTAGACTCAATGCCCTGCTTCGGCTACAACTCAACGAGGTGAGTTTCTCCTGTGACCGTCCATCGAGCCGATGACGTGTGGGGATGGTCTGGTTTGTGTGGTCTTCTGGCCATCTATAATATTATGCTAGTGATGAACTGGTTAGGATTTAGGATATGCAGATCATGTGCTAGCATGAACTGATAGTGTGTGGTGTAAAAATGATATAGTTGAACATTTCTGGACAGATTTAGCTATTTAACTGATAAGAACAGATTCTTGTGCTTGCTTTCTTAGTCTAGCCTATGATGCAAAGGCTGAGGCATGATTTAAATAAGAACAGATACTAATTTGTAGCTTTTAATCTCTGTGATGAGCTTGTATGGCATCACCATACAAACTGAGAGATCTTTCCTATGCTTACTCCTCTTTATACTTCTTTTTCCTCATAACTGATAAGAACATACTACTACACCCCTCTCCTCTCCCACCCTACCTAATGATATGAATAGATGCTAACAAGATTTAGATCCTAGCAACCTGTTGTTGGAGTGCAGCTTGGTCTTCTAGATTCTGAATAAACCCGCGTCTTGTGGCTAGCCTTCTCCTCCTCTGATCCATTTCTAATATGCTATCCAACAATTGTTTACTGATCAACATCTTTTTTGCTCTGTTTTTTTCTAGGCTATAAAGTTTCATGGTAAACAGATATAAGAAATAAAATAGTTTGCTCTTTTAATCAGTTTCTTGCCTGGGGTTGAAGAGCCTGTAGACGACAGGTAAAACACTAAGAGTTTCATTTGGATGGACATATTTTGAACCTGCACAGCGAGCAACACTGCACATATCAACTTTTAGATTATCCTATATGCTTCTTGAAGTATTTTTAGAGGTGACAAATCATGCATGCAAGCTTCCTTTTTCTTCTGGTATGATCCAAACTGTATAAAAAACATGAGTAGGTGAATCAAATTGTGTGCGTTAAAGATCATGTTAGATATTTCTTATTAGAACTTCAGTTGTACAACCCTTCATTTTATTGTAATTTTGGCAGCACACTTTGTTTATTTACTTTAAAGTTGTTTCCTAGATGATAATTCGGAGCTTGCTGGAATAGACTCCACTAATGTGCCTTCATAGTTCATCAGTTCTCGTGTCTAATTCCATGTCAGATATATTAGCTGAGAAGCTACATCAGATGAGTTCTTTACTTCACTAAATATATTGTTTCTCCCGTTTCTACTTTTGATCATTATACAGGTCATTGCCTTCTGAGCCCATTGTAGGATAAACAGCAAGGTCCTTTGTTTTCTTACGAAGTTTTTCTTCATAAATAATTGTTATCTGAGACAGGTTCTTGCTAAGTTAAGTTTTTTTATGAAGACCATCGATATAAATTAATCTGGACATGTTCTTGTTGAGTTACTTCTTGTGCCACTTTGATTTTTTTAATAATATCTCATCAGATTTCTTGTATTGCATCTTTCTTTTATATTTTACCAAAATATCAGAGAACTTGGAATTGCGACTAAGAATCTCTTTTTCTCCTCTTTTGTCATCTACATCAATAGTTGGATTAAGGGTTTACAACTAAGAACAATGCTTTGTGGTAATACCTATTCCTGGTTCAATGTACATTTGATTTGTAGTTTTTTCTAACATAATAAAGTAGTGATAGATAGAGCAAGGTGTTATCTGTACCCATGCTTTTAAGCCTGCAAACTCAACTTTATTTTATTTAACGATTGATTGCAATGCTCCTGCTATCCTGGTGTAACATAACAATGTATGACTGTTCATGGGATTAATAGTGACATAGGTATATCAGATGTCTGTGTTTTTTCACATGAAAGAAAACTGATTAAGAAAATAATATCGCCAGAGCAGACGCTAAAATGTATATTTTTTATCCTGTTCTGGTGGCAGTCAAATGGCACCAAAATTTTGAGAAAATATTGCTTCATTGTCTTGTCCCATTTTCCTTTGTGATGTCCAGGCCGTTGAAGAAAGAAGGCTTTGGAGTTGATGAATAGATGGTCAGTAGAGGGAGTAGGTGGTTTTAATATGTGAATTATGTCATGAAATATGTGAATCTTGTTCTGGAATGTATGAGAATTTCAGATTTTATGCATGTATTACAGGTTTGAAAACATTTTTGGTACCATTGGATTATGTTTGATATTGCAATATGTTGTTATTGATCTCAGTTATGTTGACTTTAAACTGTCTATATCTTCAGTTTGCAATCTGGTGCTTTGTGATCTAATTGATTTAGGGCCATTATCTCAAAGAGCCTCAAAATCAATTAGTGGCACTTGGTGAAAATGTCTCAAATTCAATTAGTGGCACTTTCTCAAAGTGCCACTAATTGGTTTTAGGGGCACTTTCACCTCAATAGGTAATGACCTATTTAGGCACTTTCTCAAACTGCCAGTAATTGGTTTTTGGGGTACTTTGGAGAAGTGTCACAAAAGCTTTTAGAGACACAATCAAAGATGACAAGTGTCACAATAGCTCATTAGGAGCATTTAGACCACATTAAGCGGCACTTTGAAGTGCCTCTGAATATCAGCCGTGCCAAGACCGGTAGTGGCAGTGGTACGTACGCCCGCTATGCACCTAGACTGGGGGTCCGGCCGGCCGGCATGCACCCAGTTGCGCCGTGCAGTGCCGTTGCTGTTGATACTACTGACCTTTCTCGCTCATCTAGCCTCATCCGATTGATGTCCATGGGGGATTGGACAGGCAGGCTAGACTAGCCATAGCTCGAGGCGCGCACACACACATGGACGAATGGATCGATCAACCCCAAGTTGCCTTTGCCGTAGTCGCTCGGCCTTTCTATTTCCCGGAAAGAACAAGAGCGAGCAAAGCAAAGCAAAGCTGCGTGCGTGCCTAGCCGGCCGGATAGCCCCTGCAGGCGAGCGGCCTGCTGCTGTAAGTAGTACGTACTACGTACTGTATGATTAGGCGCAGCTAGCTATCGACGGGTATTAATTCATGTGTGAGCGCGTGGCGCCGGCAAGGTAGTAAGTACGTAGGCTACTAGCTGTAGGTACCAATGTGGTATGTTAGGCCTGTGACAATGCATCGTCTTTTAGCACGTAATTATATGAGTAATAAAAAATTTAGAGACAACTATGCAAATGCATTGTTTCTTATGGGTTGTATCTAAATTTAATGATTTGGGGCTAATGCATACATATGATTGGGCATGCAACATTTTTTGCCTATGACTACGTGCAAGTATTGTATGTTAGCTAAGCTACAACCCTACTATCTCTATTTATTAACTATTATACCACATAAGCAAAACACATATGAAACCGTGCTAAGAGACTTGCATTGGCATAGGCCTTAGGTCGCGCTGTCAGGTAAAGTTGGGAACCCGTGTTGCCATGCCATTAATTGGGTGCTTAGAGCAACTCCTGGGGCCGTAAAAGGAGCCGTAAAGCTCATTTGAGGCGCTGTACAGAAAAATAGGCCACACCGAAGGGTCGCAAAGGCTTTCTCCGGTCTAAAATCTGTCCGGCACCGCGAACAGGGCCTCCAATTTTGGGGGCTGCCTTCGCGGTGCCGGACACTGTCCGGCCCGAGCCTCCGACAGATATGGCCCGCCCGTCATACACACGAAACGGTTTTTTCCCCGGTTTAATGAGCGGCGTAGATGTTACCGGTTTCCCAAGCGACGCGACGCGGCGGAGGCAGGCGGCGCAACATGCAGACAGCAGGCGACGCGACAGGCCGGCCACGCGTCGCATTAACACACCGACAAACCAAAGCGCCAGGCCATGCGCCGGCACCGCGGTCTGCCCAGCGGCCAACACAGTGTCTCCTCTCGGGCGCCCCGCCGCCGCTCAGGCTAATCCCGACCCCATTCAGGCTAATGCCGATCCCGGCACCAGCACCGCCGCCGCCGCCACCGAAGCGTCAGCGACGCGGCAGTTGCTTCTCCCTCTACTCGATCCCGCGGCGGCGGTGGGAGCAGCGGCAGCAGTGGAGGAGGACGGCGTAGAGGCGGCGGCGTGGTGATACGCGATGCGCAGAATCGCCGGTCGCCACCACGCGGGAGTCTCCGCCTGTGCCGCCGCAACGACGTCCCGATGCGGCAGGTCAAGGAGGAGCCGGAGGATGTGAAGCCCCCGGTGCTTCCGACGGGGTACGAGGTGCCACCCGCGCTACACGACGAGGCACACAACGGCGACATCCCCCGGCCTCAGCTTCGCTCTGGTGGCATCGGTCAGCGAGGTCGAGCGGGACTCCCCCGGCTTCCTGGAGACCGTGGAGCGCTCGGCGCAGATGGCCGCCTCGGCCTCCACCTCCCGGGCGCATCACGACGGCACATCCAGCACCCGGGCGCATCAGGATGGTGCGTCCACCTCCCATGCCGATTCCTCCTCCACCCTCATCCTCCTCGACGACAGCAACGACAGCGGCGACAACTTCGACTGGTCTACCGAGTCGGAGTAGATTTAAGTTTAGTTTTTAGTTTAATTTCGTTCGAATATTGTAATATATAGCAAAATTTGAATTAAATTGGAACCGTTTGTTTTTTCTAATTGAGTTTGGGTCTGACTGTTTAGGGGGTGCCATTGTGGGAGGAAAAAAAAAACGCCGGACAAGTGTCCGGCACCTTCCAATTGGGGCTCCAATAGAGGTGTGCTGGACACAATTTAGGGCCTCTCCGTGGAGATGCTCTTAGGTGCACAATTGCTCTGCACGGCGAATGGGAACGCTACGCTTTCACTTGTCTTTGGATCGGTAAGGTGTCGACCAGGCAAGGTCGGAGACGGAGAGGGATCTCGGATGGTTCAAGGGAGCTCGGTCACTACCTAAGCTAGGAGCTAGCGCTCGCTGGTTAAGCCGCATTGCACTAATGAAGCACGTGCTTGTTACTTGAGTCATTGTTGTTTTTATGGAAACCAACCACGCGCACCATCCGAATTAATTCCTCCTTGTTCCTGCACGTCCGAGCTCGTTGGAAGGAGTAGCTAATAATCGCCAAAACAAGTGTCACTAGTGGAAAAAGGGGCATCCATTCTGCACTTTTATCCCGCAACTATAAAGAACCGGGACCAAAGGGGTCATTGGTCCCGGCTCCATCGGCCCGGGCGCTGGGGACCATTCGTCCCGGTTCTATTGGGACCTTTGGTCCCGGTTCGTGTCTGGAACCGGGACCAAAGGGTCTGCACATGCGGCAGCAGCCATGGGACCCCTGGCAGGCACCCTTTGGTCCCGGTTCCAGCCACGAACCGGGACCAAAGGCTCTTCCCTGCCTATATCATCTTCCACCCGAGCTCCACCACCATTTTTAGCTTGAGTTCATCAACATTTTCTCCTCCATTTCCACTCCATCACTCAAGTTAATCCCCATTTTTTTTCACCATTTGTGAGGATTGAAGGCACCCCATATATTCAAGGGTTAGCAATATCATCCTTTTCTCCGAAGTTGCAACTTTAGCTCATTTCATTGCTAGTTTAGCTCATTTTATGGTTTGTAGTGCAAGCAAGGTGTTTGATGAAATGCCTAGCTAGAGAGTTTAATTTTTTATATGCATTTTGAGCTCAAATTAATTTATTATTTGTGGATTTTAGTGTCATCCCGTCCTCACCGCCGTCGATAGCCCGCGTCGTCCCGTCACCGGCACCACCTCGGTGAGCTTTTTTTCTTTATCTTCTATTTTTAGAAAAATGACATGTATGATTTAAAAGCATATTTATTTCTTGTATATTTTTCTTATGTTTTTTTATATGTATAGTGTCATGGTTTTGATATCCGCCCCCGTCGGCCCTCGTCCGGTCTATGATTTGGATGTGGTATATTTTCATAACTATTTGTTTCATTTCGTGTTTAAAACAACTATACCTACCAACTTGACATAGACACTTTTATCTAGGAGGTAGTTGAACCGGAAATTCCAACCGACCCTATTGTCGAGTTTTTTGTAAAAGGAAACAATGATTTGAAAGCAAAATTGGAAAGAAGTGAAGATCTTCGTCTGCAATGCCTAGAAGAGAAGATGAAATTGGAGTTGAAGCTTGCCGACATCATCGATGAACACGAGTTCAAGCTTGCCGACGTCGCACATGCCCATGAGATCAAGATGGATGCAATGCGCTTGAAGATTAAAAAGATTAGAAAATATGCCATTAGTCAGGAGGCTTGGTACCATTATGTTGTTGGTTCAGTAGTTACCTTAGTTGCGATTTTGATCGCATTTGGTGTTGGATTTAAATTATTTAGATAGTTGTATGTTAGTTTCAATTAATGTATGTTTTATGAGGACTATGCATTACAATTACTTTACTTTGGTTTTAATGTGATGAACTTGTATTAATTAATTTGGTCACTATTATATACTCTTGATGTAGTGCAATAGTTTTTGATATATTTATATAATGCAGACGAGCCGGGAATGGATGTACAGTGACCGACGATTTCCCGACTATATTAATGGCATGCATTATTTTCTCCGTGTGGCTGAGAAAAACAAGCCGTCGAATGGTTTTATTTCTTGTCCATGTAGCGTCTGCAAGAATACGCAGGATTACTCTACCTCAAAAACCATTCACGTCCACCTGTTGCAGCATGGTTTCATGTCCGGTTATAATTGTTGGACCAAGCACGGAGAAAGAGGGGTTATAATGGAAGAAAATGAAAAAGAAGAGGATAATGACAACTATCCTACGTTCACCGAAGACGGTGATACTGCAATGGGGGAAGACGAAGCTGAAGAAGAGCCCATTGTTGATGAGCACGATGATGATTTTGGTCGGGCCATTCTTGATGCACAGATAAACAGCGGAAGTGAAAACGAGAGGTTGAAGTTGGAGAGCATGTTAGAGGATCACAAGAAATTGTTGTACCCAACTTGCGAAGATGGCCAGAAAAAGCTTGGTACCACGCTGGAATTGTTGTACCCATCCATAAATTATTTTATTATGATTTCATATATATATATAGTTATAAACAACTCACATATTCATATTGATCTAGATGGAGAGAATGTGGGACCAGCTCATACCATCGAAGCGCCTAAAAGCACTTTAAGAGGAAATTGCGGGATTTTTTAACTCCGCGGTCCTGAAGAGAGATGGAGAATTTTTTCACTCGACAAATTTTGTTTTGCCCGAGGACATGTAATTGACATCATCTCGACGTGTGAGAAACATTATGTTGGCGTGTGACGTTATGTATGTATATATGAAACATGATCTCGACGTGTGAGAAACGTTATGTATGTATATATGAATCAAATATGAATGGTAGTACCACTGACACGGCACGACACGACACGACACGGCATCGGACACGCCGACAGTACGGCACAACACGACACGACACGGCACGGCGACACGGCACCTATTGATTTAAACCACCAAAAAGAAAGCATTTGGTTAAAACAAAAAAAAACATTCGGTTAAAAAAAACATTCGGTTTAAAAAAAAAAGTGAAACTCTCGGTCCCGGTTGGTAATACCAACCGGGACCAAAGGCTTCCGGCCCGTCACCCCCCCTCCGCGCCCACGTGGAGGGCCTCTAGTCCCGGTTCCTGGGCCGCCGGGACTAAAGGCCACCCCCCCTTTAGTCCCGAGGCTTTAGTCCCGGCGGCTAACCCGGGACCAAAGGCCCTTTGGAACCGGGACCAATGGCCCTTTTTCCACCAGTCTGTAGGCATATGCTTACTCGGTGTGTGTGTGTGGGGAAGAGAAATTGTTGGGTGTCTTCTTACATATCCGGCCGGTTGCGTGCCCTATAATAACACAAGGGGTAGTTAGCTCTGGTTGCTCGTTGATGATGTTTTTAATCCATCTTACGATCTTAGGTCTCAAATTCAAAATTTTATTTTAATACCTCCACGATACCGCGTCGTCGACCTGAATAAAAAAAACCAAGTTTGCCGCCATTTTATCCTTACAATTCGGCATACACGTATTTTAAGAAAACACTTTGACCATTAATTTGGTAAATAAAATATAATTTACACATTGGAAAGTTATAAACTTCTTTTGAATGGAAATCCAATGGTTACAATTTATATCTTGTTGATCAGTTTGATGGTCAAAGTTCTTCTTGAATAACGTGTGTGCCCGATAAATTGCAACGGGGCGATGTTTTGGCACCCGGGTGCATATGCTCCCGGTTTTTAAATAATATTTCAAACGTCTTTCTCATGTCGAAAAAATGCACAAAAATGTTAGCACGTACGTCTCGACATCCTACGGGTTTACGAAGTCATTTCACGAAAAACCGATATTTTTTATGCGGACAAAAACGTCGGTTTTGTATGAGACTTGACGTGCGCATATAGAATGTCGAGATGTTTACGATAAATTTTTGTTCGGAATTTTTTAATATTCTGATTTTTTTTTCTAGTGATGGGAGCAATATGCTCCCATGTTCCGAAACAAATTTCCAACAGAGAGAGTACTACCATCAATATTAATTGGTACACTCAAAAGCAAAATGGAGCATCGGAAGCCCATCATAATCATTACGAAAAAGAATTGAGAATCTCCGCGTACATATTATTTTTGAATGGTATATCTCCGTATATATTCGATCTCTTTCCAGACCGATAGGACGATCGACACGTAGTGTCCAAATCTATGCCACCCTTTACTTCCACAATCAGATGGGAATTACTTTACTAATCAGAGTGACATGCAGATTTGTACGTTATGACAATCACCTCCGATGAAAAAAAAAAACCAACAACAAATTAACCATCATATCACGTGGTACTACGAGATTGTTTTGGACCTATCCGGCCTGCGCGCGCCGGCCTGACTTGACCAAGGTACGTACGGCTAGTCGGCGTTTCACGTGGCTGCAACCCCTGTGGTTACCAACCTTACTCGACAGTCGACATCAACCACAAGCTAATCAGGCCACCACACATGCTTTGGAGATCAGATAAGGATCATCAACCACACTGATTAGCTTTTGTTTAGGGTACGGTAAGTTGCATGGTCACCTCCTCTCAACAACCACACACGTATCTTTCCAAATTTGGGGAGTTTCACTCTCACACACTTGGTCTACTTAAGGGTACGTACTTTGGCGAGAGGTTGGAATATTATGCTAATATAATTACTCTAACTCTCTAAGCGTACGTGTAGATGAGCATATGAACTAGTACCGTCAGTAGAGATTCCGTGACACATGCCTAGCTCCTAAAGCCCACGGTTTGGCATCACGCACACCACACAGAATCGCACCATCATGAAGTTGATTAATCGAAAGCTAGAGTTTGGCTTTTGCTTTGGCTCTAAACTACTCCAGCAGCTGCCATCCTTATCACAGACACCTCCCCTTCCTGTTTCCCCATCTCCAACTTGCGGAATCACACGCTATTAATTAACCATTTCACACTAATCATAATTGGTGGACTACCTTGACCACTTACCATGCATTCATCGAACCTAATCTCCTCGATCGGGCACGTACGGGCTACGGCTACATATGACGACACACTCTCCTACCTCACCAAATCTAACAACAAATGTTTTTTCTGATCGAACGAGTGGTCGAGGTCAGTAGTACGTAGGAGTAGTAACCTGTTGCAATTTGCAAGAAAGCGAATACTCCTCCTCGAGGCGCTCGCGAGCGTGAACGACGTAGTGCAGATTTGATACGGTCGATCTCCTCCATGGCCTTCTAGCTTTGCGTGACCCCGCCACTAATTAATCAGTCGCCGGCCGGCTAATTTAAAAGGCCTCACCATCGATGGCTAGCTTGCTGGTCGTTGAAGAGTACTGAGTACTACTGTCAAGCGATGATTGTCAATTTAACGAGGATACTGCAAGTTCCGATCTAGAACCATTCATATATTTACTGAAACCCAAGCTTCTCTGACTGATCATGGCCTGCTTTGCGTCACCCCGCGCGCTACCGATGAACCAATCACCGGCTAATTTAAAGGCCCTCATCGATTTGCTAGCTTGCTCGTCGTTTACTCACGCGCATGCAGCTAATTTAGTCAAGACCAGGATGCAGTTACGGTGAAGTGTCAGGCGATCATTGTCAGTTTAACTAGGATAAGTTTTTTTTATAACTGCAGGTTCCGATCTGGAAGCACGTACATTAACTGAAACCAAAGCTTCCCTGACTGATCATGCATAGGTATAATACTAGCTTGAGCGTACGTTTCAACTTGTGAGAGGTCTTCCACTCACTACAGGAATGACGCTCTACGCCGACGGTGAGCGGCTATGTCGACGGCTTTTTATCGGGACCGTCGGCGTAGAGCCAGCGGATGCCAGCCCTCCGACTTGACAGTCGGTGTAGAAAAATCTCTCGGCGTATCGAGGCTACGTAGTGACTTACGCGCGCCACATGTATAAATGACCCTCGGTACGTACTACACTACTACTCAGTAGGAGGGAGCAGAGTGCATCGCGCTGCTGACGGCTTTGTTCTTAACAGCAGCTAGCGCCAATGTCATGTTTAACCGGAATAATGGCCATTAGCTTTCCCCGAGAGGTGCCACATTTTAAGGGACGTGGATCACGTCACGCCAATATTGCCCAATTCGACGGGGATCGCCCACGGAAAGCTTCTACCCTAAGGCAGCTAGGGCACACACACCTGACACTGACGCACACGATTGGCACGCATGTTTTAGGCCATGATCAATGGCTTGTTAAGATTGTTCTCTTTTCTCTTAAATTAAAGTAATTCTAGTTACATTGCTAAAGCTTAACCACCAACCAGAGGTTAGATGTCATTAAGCGCATCCCGATCATTTTCCTTATCTAAAATACTAATTAAGCAAAGGATGCGCCGTGGCTCGCTCCTAGGGTAGGGGACCTGGATCATTCAAGCAAAGGCGAAAGGCTAATGAAGGCTCAAAAGCAATAAACAATCTCCGAAAACTTTGTGGACATCTGCTTCATCCACGCCATAAGGCTCACACCAGTGCTCCTCTCTAGCACTACGTGCCATGATATAGACGCGCTTCTGCTGACTTGGTCGCCCCAAATAGCGACACATATGCGAAATGTGAGCTAGCCGTGTGAGCGGAGCAGGAGCCCGGTGTGCACACTCATATGAATGCTGCTCTCAAGGTGGGTGACTGGCTCCTTTTTTGGATAAATTGTATTCCTTGTTTCGGTTTATAAAGTCACCCTCAAATTTCGAGCCAAAATTTGATCACGATTTGAACTAATAACATATGAGTTGTATGTCACAAATATTATAATGCAGTTGAATTATAAATTTTATGCCACATATATTATGCTACAGTTGGATTTGTATACAACTCATATTTTGTTAGTCAAAATCATGATCAAAGTTTGACCTAAAGCCATCGGAGGTTAAAAAGAGTGTGTCATTTTGTGGCCCGGGCCCCGGGCTACATGTAGCCCTTTAATTTAAACATTCAAAAAAACAAATTTCAAAATTTTAAAAATCTGTAAAAAATACGTACATCTAGCCAAGGACATATCCTATAAGAATGAAAAATCTCAAACCAAAATACGATGTACTATATGCTACACAAAAAATATATAATTGTAGATCTGGGTGCA
This sequence comes from Puccinellia tenuiflora, assembly GCA_012064385.1. Lineage (NCBI taxonomy): Eukaryota > Viridiplantae > Streptophyta > Magnoliopsida > Poales > Poaceae > Puccinellia > Puccinellia tenuiflora. Next base: position 671,025 of record QRDG01001660.1, on the reverse strand, counting down.
CCTTCAAATCTTGTGAGAATTTTTCTTTTCTTACGTAGACCTAAATACATGTTGATCTGGAACTTTTTTTTTTGGCTACATCCATATTTATGTTTGGATTTTTTAGAAACTTTAAAATATTTTTTATTTTTTTCAAAAACTAAGGACTACAAACTCGGGCTAGAAATGTCTTTTGCTAAGAAAGGCTTTGTATATGAGAGAGGTCAGGAAGGCGATCACGGCCATGGTGAGGCCAAACGTGGCCTTGTGATTTGTTTAGGATGATATTTTAGTTAGTTTCCTAATACAACTTGATGAACTGCTGAAAGGTGGTGGAATTTTCTTGTCGTTAGCTTCTTTTCCTTAGGGCCCACTTCTCTAGGCATTAACTTTATCGTATGTTTTTGCCATACAAGGCAAGTGTGTGACATACGGGCTGACGCATATCCTTTTCGTGTCAACACGACACTCTCTGTGTTGTCTCAGTCTATATATCTTTACTACAACTCTAGTGCTGCTCAAAGTTCAAACCTGTGATAAGCCCATAATCTGCATTTTTGGATGATCAGAGAAAACCTTGAATAAAAGAAAAAATAATGATAGCACATTCCTGCATATTATATCAGTGGCAAGAGAAGAAAGAGGGAAATAGCAAGGAAACCTTTGACAAATGCGTGGCACTAGAGTAGTCGTCAGTTCGCGGTTGTTATAGGTTGAGAGAGGTTGTTGCTTCGGGTGTTGTTGGTCTTAGATGTTGTTCTTTGTGGCTATGTGTGCTCGTGTTGGTGTATGTTGTATGGTTTTTGCCCGGTTTCTTCAGCTAATAAACCGGGCACCTTCTTCTTAATTAATGAATAAGGCAAAGCTTTTGCCTTAAAAAAAAAAAAAAAAAAACAAACCGGAGGCAAGATTTGGCTCGCTGTGCCAAGGACTTAATACCATGTATTCAAAAACGACATCCTTAACACTAGTCTATACATCCAGGCCAAAGAATGCTACCATACACAATACAAATATGTTACATATAATTAGAAAGCAAAACACACCAGACTGTGCCCAATTAAGGCTTGTACAATCCAATACAGTGTACACTACTGATGGGTTGACAACACAAAGTGCACTATCCAAATGCCATGATGATAATGACGCCAGAAACAACAACATGACACCTAGAAGACAATGAAACATATGATGCAATTCAGGCCATGTTCAGAGATTAATAATACACCTCCTAATTCATGAATCCACTCCAGAGGGCGAGCGCAATCTTCGCTTCTTTTCTGCTCATCAGCCTTGGGCTAGATGCAAGCCTGATCGAAAGAAATAGCGGGAACGATATATGCCCTTAGCCAAAAGCTCTTGTGTACGTGAGTTTATTAATTTTGATGTGATTGATCCTTGGGAAAAACCAAAAATTGTTATTACAGCAATGTTTCAGATTTGAAGGCATGTCCGCCCTAGGGTTGCTGCCCCTAATCGTTCGTTGGAGCCATAAGGAGTTGTTGTTGGAGCCATAAGGAGTTGACGGCGAGCACACTGTTGATAATGAAGCAGCAACCATAGTTGATGGGAGTGCGTGAAGATCGGCTTTCGGAGAATTTAAATCAATAAAGTAGTGATGGTGTTCATGAGTGTATTTTACAATCATCCTTTATGAAGTTTAAACTTTGTGTTTTCAATATTTTATATTGTTTTACCCCATTAAATCCTCGCCACCTAAATCCACGCAACAATCAACAACCCCATAGTTTCCTACTCCGCCAATGGTAATTTCATGTCAGGGTCGATGGAATTCATCATCTCCATGGAGCCAGATCAGGGAAGCGTGGGGAGAGAGTGCCGGGTCTTAACCATTGCCCAACAGGCTAGGTTAGGACAGCCCCACGGGCCGCTAACGGTTGCTAATACCTGACTGTACCTTACCGTTACTGCGGCTAATCCGACCAATCCTTTTTTTTACATGATGTTGATAGATTGTTGTTTTTTTCGAGGGAAAAAACGAAGCCTGATTTTTTTTAAGGTTGCCCCTATTGTGGTGTTATTTTTTTAACAATTTTCTCCGTGATCCTCCTATGATTTCGCCTTCATATTGCCCTACGTCTTTGCTCTGCCTTACTCGTGTCCGGGGCGAAAATGAGACTCCAAACCTAGGAGAACGTCCTCGAGATATCACAGCCGTTGATTTGCTTTAAAATTAGCACCTTGGAAGAGGCTGGTAAGTACTTGAGAACATTACCAATTGATATTGTACAGGCATGGCTTGGCAAGATTCTCCGTGGGCATTGATCAACCCACTGACACTACCACCAAGACTACTTCTGAGTTCTGAATTGCTACTTCTACTGATTTTTTTGATAAAGTGCTACTTCTACTGATGCGTGCATACATACATCGACGATCATAATAATAAATAAACTACAACTGTTGTGATATCCTTAGATCCAAATCAGCTGAATTGATCGTAGACGCCTCCGAGGTAGCCGCCGGCCAAGTTTATCATGTAATTGTTGTAGGCGTACTCGCTCATGTAGGTGAGGTCGGCCTCCACATCCGCCATACCGAACTGCTCCACCATCGCCGCGTGGTGGGTAACCGTGGAGAACGACGACGAGCTCGGGCTGCCTGCTGTCGCCACGGCCGCCATGACCTTGCTCTTCTCCACTGTCTCAGCCAACCTCTCCTTGAGCCTCAGCACCTGCATGTACGTATGCACATGTTAGTACCTAGTACAGCACAACCAGCTTCAGCTAGTCAGCTGCCAAGAATTCAGGCCTGCACACTATAAGTCAGTACCTCGGTTTCGAGGTGGCAGTTGTGGACGACGACGGCGTCGTGGGCGGCGCGGAGCTTGGAGAACTCCTCCTCGATGAGCTTGCTCTTGTAGCGGGCGCGGCGGTTCTGGAACCACACGGCCACCTGCTTGGCGTCCAGGCCCAGCTCGGCGGCGAGCTTCTCCTTGCGCGGCGTCTCGAGCTTCCGTTCCTTCATGAAGCTCATCTCCAGGAACTGCGCCTGCTCGTCGCTCAGCCGCCGCTTCTTCGCCGCGTCCTCCCCTCCTTCGCTCTCCCCCGCCGCCGCCGACTGCCTCGCCTTCCGCCTCCGCCGCTGCCGGCCGGCCTTCTTCTCCTCGCCAGCTGAATCCACGCAACAATCAACAACAACATATTCCGCACGATTAGCTAATTGATGTGAAATCTCTTGCACCTACACAGACACATATTGCGCTAGCTAAAACAACGGTGAGATGGAGAAGCACTTACCGGAGCCGGGTGTGAAGGCGTCGACCGAGAAGTTGAGCCAAGGGAACAGCAGCCTCTCTTCTTCCCCGGGGCTCATTTTTTCAAGGAAAGCTGCACGATAAATACTTTGTATAGACTGGCTAGTACGACTAAATATGCTGTAATATTTGATCGGCTCCGATCGATGCTTTGGGCTTTGGAGCTTGGATATTTTGAGACGAGCGCTATATAGGTAGCAAGCTGCTGTGCTGTCCAGTGACCGGTGTCCGAGTCTGTGAGCTTGGCCAGGCGAATTTATAGAAGGTTGGAGACTGGGAGTCTGGGAGAGTGAGGTGAGGTGAGGTAGTAATCGCAACTATTACCACTACTACTGAGTAATTCTTCGGTGGAGCAACGAGAAAGTGACGTGTGTGCCCCGCTGTGAACTGCCATATACGTACTCTGTACTTAATTAATGATAATCAGTGTGACAGCTAGTCGCTTTCCCTGACTAATTGTGTGCTAGTTTTGGATAATGCAAAATGAAACGGGAGCTCGGTATATGCAAAGCGATGGAGCTTAATTGACATGCTTATTGTGTACTACTCTCCCCAGATTAACAGCACAGTGCCGTCTTTTGGCGACAAGGACGCATGCACGCACTAGCCGTCCGGGTGGAGACGGCCGATCGATGTTTGTGGCGAAAACTGTAAGAAGAATCATGTGCATATATATAATCCCTCCGTTTCTGAAAATATCTGAAAATAAGGTGTACTTTTTTTAAAAGTCAAACAAAGTAAATTTTAATCAAGTTTGTAGAAAAAATATCAACAACTATAATACTATATGGATATTATATGAAAATATGTTTCATGATGTGTCCAACGGTATTGATTTGGCACTGTAGATGGTAAAGTTTTTTCTAAAAGCTTAGTCAAAGTTTAACTTTTTTTAAAAAAAAATTACGAGAATAGAAGGCGCTCTCCTTTTATGCATTAAGATAGGGAAAGAACACTACAACATTTCGGCAATACCAATACAACAAGGGAAAAAATACCCAGGAAAAGAAATTCCTTACGATCTAAATGCGATGTTGAATTGAGCAACGTCAAAATCCGTTGATTACGCTCATTCCATAAGTTCCACAAAGTATAGGTTGACATTGTGATTGTCTTCTTCCTCCTGCTCCGATCAAGTTTCTGCAACTTCTGCCACCAAACGGTGTATCTGTCGAAACTCTAGTGATCTGACACAATTGCGGCTCCTCCCGATCAAACTCGTGCCAAACCTCCTTTGAGAAAGGGCACCGATGGAATAGGTGGTTCACTTCTTCAATGATTTGGTCACGGAGACTGCAATTGTCATCATGGCACCATCCTCTAGATTGGAGTCTATTGGATGTCCACAATCTGTTTTGAAGAAGCAGCCACAGGAAGAAATTGCCTTCGGTCTTCAACTTCCAGGCTTACGCAAGCTCATGGATTTTGATGCAAGAGACGTGTAGGCGGACGATGCAGAGTAGCATCCGTCAGCAATATGATCCTCCAGATTGTCGAATCTGGTTTGTTGGTCAGATTGACTCTCTGAATCATTGTCCAAAGGGAGATGAACTGATCTATTTGTACCACATTGCATTTTTCATCCTTTGCAAACCTCTCATCTAGTTTCCATTTGAGAGAGCAACTCTAACCGTGAGCTTCTTCTTTGGAATGGGCCTCTTCATCCGCATTCCACAAAAACCTCTTCGTGGTTTATCACACTTCTTGATGAACCACTTGTGAGCCGAGAAAGCTGAGAGGTGGTTTATCACACTCCTATCTTTTACACGTTCCCTTGGTATCACCAACCTTGGTTCTCGCTATCTGTTGGCAGGATCGACACTCCACAGCCCGGAGCGAGGGGGCAGGCGGCCCTCTCCGACGATAGCTTGATGAGGTTGGTTCATCGGGACCCGGTGGTCTTTCAAGGCGGCGCGGTCTCGCTCTTGTTTGGTAGTCTAGGTCGCTTCTCGTTAGATGTGGCTTCTCCAGTTTTCATGTTCGACGTCGAATTGGCGGCTTGCCTCCTCTTTTGTCGTTTTTTTTCTATTTGGTTTGCTTGTATGGGGATCCCCACCACTTTGTATCGGTTTGGCCGGTTGGGCTTTATTCATAAAGCGGGGCGAAAGCTTGTTTCGAGGAGAGAAAAAAGTCTTACTTTTAGAAACAGAGATAGTATTTCTTACTTTTCAGTTCTCAATGTCCTCAATAGTACGTGTCGTGTATCTGGTGCAAAATAAGTCGGTAAACTTTGACAAGTATGCACCATACATGCGCGCACACACGAAGATATAAAGTTGAAAAGTTCCAAGCTGTTAATGGGTTGAAAAGATAGCTCGACGAATCTACCGGTTGAGCCGAGAATTTCGGGCGCACAAGTTACCCATCGATCTGATGGAGCTAGTTGCATGGGTGGGTTGTGTCGGCTTCCGGGGTCCGGCCGGGAGACACCACCACACAAGTCACCAACGCCTAGCAAAGCCAAGCGGCTTGACGTCAACTAGATCGATCGATACATGCATGCACACTTGAATTGTACTTCTCTTAAAAAAAAGGTTCGGCATCGCTGACAGATATCCATTTTCATGTGTACTAGCAACACGTTTCGATTTGTATCTCGAATAAAAAGTATATAATCCGTACGTGTGGATAGGGCTAAGCAACGATCAGGCTAGCATGTGATCAATTCGATCGCTTAATCATTTGACCTGTACGTGTACGATCGCGTGGAGGTTCCTTCCCGGTCTCTTCTTTCTGCTCTAGTATACTAGCTTTACCTCTTGCGGCTGATCTGTCCATCGCTCGCGCGTATGAACTCGTAAAGTTTGTGTGAGCAGCGTGCCCGACGGATTTCAGGCAAATTTATATGTGTACGAACAACACGTTGTGATTTGTATCTCGAATAAAAAAAAGGTATACATCTGTACGTGTGGATAGGGCTAATTAAGCGACGACCAGGCTAGCGAGCATGTGATCAATTGGATCGCCTAATCATTTGACCTGTACACGTGTTCGCGTGGAGGTTCCTTCCAGTCTCTTCTCTCTGTTCTGGCGCGTATGAACTCGTAAAGTTTGTGTGAACAGCGTGCCCTTTCCGCGACACGCGACGGATCGACCGGTGGTCGCGTACTCCTACACAGGCTACTGAATGGCGGCCACAATTTCTACTGAATGATTCGCCACGCATGTATTCTACTGATCCAAGGAACGAGCGTGTATATGTACCCGCGTGGTCCTGTTTCTTATCCATGCGTGTGCATGCATTGCATGGTCAAACACTATCAGCGACAAACTCCACAATTACTGTGTTGCATGCTGCTTTGTACCTTTTCTTGTGAATAAACAAATAAAAACCAGAAACAATGTTCCTCATCTTGACCATGAGCAGTGACGGAAGAACAAGTAGTACATACAAACTTATCCAGTTGCATCCACCCAATAGTTGGGATCTATAGAACATGAACAAAACTGGATCACGATTAGAATATCGAACGACGCAACAAGAGGAGAAAATGCATCTTCTCTAAGGTCTAAGCAAAGGGGAATAATTAGATGAAAACAAATTCTCATTGCATATAGCTGGATTAAAATAGACAATTCATATTGCTTTGCCGTCCCTACTGATCACATCCAGAATGCACAAGGCTGACCATTAGTAGAAGGATCATAACTGGACATTCGGTACACTCGACCGCCGGGTCCGAGTGGCGTGGCCATGAGCTCGCCGCTCTTGCCATACCTTGCATGGAACATTGTCACTAGAAGAAGATGCTCTTGGTCGACGTCGTCGTGCAAGCACTGCCGAGCCTCGGATCCCCCGAGGGGCGGCGCGACCTCGACGAGGCAGAACCTTCCACGTCCTGCATGGACGAGCGTGCGACGCATGGAGCTTAGCGGGGGCTGCATGAACGTCAGCTCCTCCTTGCAAAGCCTCCAGGCCGGCTGTGGCGTGGGGTTCCCTCCCGTAGCCGGCAAGTCACAATAGCCGGCGATCCCTGAACTGGGGATTGTGGTCGATAGTTGAGAGGAAGATGGTGCGCCCATCTGGATGCACTGCCTGACCATCAGTAACATGGAACCTCATTCCTTTGAAGTAGGCGTCACTAGTGTTGCAGGGAATTGGAATTGACTTGGGGTGCCTCTTCCAAGTCCATTGCTCCTCCGCTAGCTCTCTCAACAAATTCAGGTCAACCCCGTCACAGCTATAGAGTTCAGGTTCGTCGTCATCACATTCAGACTCCAATTTATCCATGTCGTCGTCGTCATTAGATTGATCAGACTCCGATTTATCCATGTCGTCGTCTTCATCAGGTTCAGGATGTGCCCGCGCGTCGCGAAGGTAGTAGAGTGGTAGGTTGTAAGAAGAGAACGCGTAGAGCTTGTTCCCGGCAGCCAGAGTGTTGTAGCTCCCTGTAAGCCCGTCCGGAACGAACGGCTGAATGTCCTGTTTCGCCGTCTTGGTGTCATAGACAAGGGTCAGAAATTTCCTGCCTTCTCTAAACGAACCGGTGGTGACAACGATTTTGCTGCCTGCGGCTCCTCCATGCCGGTGGCCATGTCCGAGTCCATGTCCGAGTCGTCGCCGGCCAGGTCACCCACGTCAAGCTTGAACAAAGCATGGCCGTTCGTGTCGTCCAGCGCAACGTACAGATGCTTGGGACCGCCTCGTGGGCTGAGCACTGTCCGCCTCCTGACAGCGCCGCCGTTACTGATGTAGGGCTAGCCCCGATCTTCACGGATTTGAGGGGAAAACGGGGATGAACACGAAGAACACGAGGGGGAAACGAGGGAGATTCGTGGGCAAAACACAAGGATAACTAGCAAATCCTGCTAAGAACTCCACCCAACAACAAACCCTCAAAAAGGTAGCCTTTGGATCGAAGAATCAAAGCCAAACTTACTCTTGTTGAAACTGATTGCTCTTACCGGCCGGTCCACCGATCCAATAGAATCACCGCAGTGAAAGATTGGTTTGCACTACTAGAGACACCGCAGTGAAAGAGTAGCAACAACAAGATCTACCTCAACGAGGCACCCTAGCTACGAGGGAGGGGGAGCATGGCTGTCACAAGTCTCAGATTCAGTCTAACCTCGAAATGGGGAAAGTGGAAAGCTATTTATAGTCTATTACAAAACGGGGCCGGAAAGGTGGGGAACCGGCCTAGGCCGGCCTGGAGGCCGGCTGGCTCTGGTGGGGAACCGGCCTGGAGGCCGGCCGGCTCAGGTGGGTGACCGGCCTAGGCCGGCCTGGAGGCCGGCTGGGAGGCCGGCGCGGGGGCCGGCAGCGTCGGGGTGTGGCCCGGCCTGGGGGCCGGCCTGGGCCGGTATGGGGGCCGGCGGCTTCGGGTGGGTGCCCGGCCTGGAGGCCGGCCTGGGCCGGTTGGGAGGCTGGTCGCCTCGGGTTGGAGCCCGGCTTTGGGGCCGGCCTAGGCCGGCTGGGAGGCCGGCCACCCTGTCTTCGCATCTTCCCTACTCTTCTTGTCCATCTTCTTGGATCTCTTCTTGTCCAGCTTCTCCATCATCTTGGACCTTCTCTTGGTCATCTCCTTGACTCCATTGGGGGCCATCATCCGGATGGATCCTGAGTATGCACAAGGTACCGGCATGAAGTAGCAAACCATTCAAAGGAAGGTCGAGATCACACATCGAGAGGAGCGAGGTCACCTTTTCATGAAGAGCCTTGACTCTTGATCTTGTCATTGGGCCATTTGGCATGGTGTCCATGGTGTTGTCCACATGTGGGGCTACATCATCTCCCCCCCCCCCCCCCCCCCCTTCGGAAAGAGTCGTCTTCGACTCGTCATCCTCTTAAATGCTTGCATCTCCGTGGAAAGGGGATAGGTCGGCGACGTTGAACGTGTCATGCACCAAGTACTTTGAGGTTGGTATGTCGATCTTGTATGCGTTGTCGTTGATGCGCTTGAGCACTTTGAAAGGTCCGTCACCGCGAGGAGCAAGCTTGGATTTTCTTTCATCCGGAAAACGGTCCTTGCGGAGGTGTAGCCACACAAGGTCGCCTTCTTCGAATACCATGGGCTTCTTCAACTTGTTGATCTTGGTGGCTTGGCGCTTTGTGTGCTCCTCTAGAGTTGCTCGTGTTGACTCATGTAATGTCTTCATGTAGTCGGCTCTTTTGTCGACGTCCATGTCGGTGCGCTCGTGTAGAGGAAGTGGTAGAATGTCTAGGGCGGTGTTGGGGTTGAACCCATAGACAACCTCAAACGGGCTTCGCTTGGTCGCCCGGTGGGAGGCACGGTTGTAGGCGAACTCGGCGTGCGGTATGCATTCCTCCCAACCCTTGATGTTTGGCTTGATTAATGCGCGAAGGAGAGTTGATAAGCTTCGATTAACCACCTCGGTTTGGCCGTCGGTTTGTGGGTGGTAAGCGGTGGAGAAGAGGAGCTTGACTCCTAGCTTTGCCATCAATGCCTTCCAAAAGTAGCTTGTGACTTGACATCGCGGTCCGAAACAATGGTCTTCGGCACTCCATGTAGACGAACGATTTCCCTAAAGAACAAAGTTGCAATGTGTGAAGCATCGTTGGTCTTATTGCAAGGAATAAAGTGTGCCATTTTAGAGAAGCGATCGACAACAACAAATATTGAATCTTTGCCATTCTTTGTGCGAGGTAATCCTAAGACGAAATCCATGCTAATGTCGGACCAAGGTGTGTGTGGTATTGGTAAAGGCATATAAAGACCATGAGAGTTCAACATGGACTTAGCTTTGAGGCAAGTTGGGCAACGGCGCACCAAGCGCTCCACATCACGCGTCATCCGTGGCCAAAGTAGTGTGTAGATAGCATGGCGAGTGTCTTGTCACGTCCAAAGTGTCCCATGAGTCCTCCACTATGTGATTCCTGTAGAATTAACAAACGGAGCGAGGACTCGGGAATGCATAGTTTGTTAGGCTTAAACAAGAAACCCTTGTGCAAGTAGAAATCATCGCAACCTTTGTCGATTGTGCACTTGGTAAAGATAGGACCAAAGAAAGAATCGGAAGCATAGAGTTCTTTAAGGTCATCAAGACCCAAAACATTGATTTCAAGTTGGGTGAGTAAGATCATCTTGCGGGAAAGAGCATCCGCAACGATATTGTCCTTGCCTTTTTTGTACTTCACCACATAGGGAAAAGACTC
>QRDG01001660.1:564978-659430 GCA_012064385.1 Puccinellia tenuiflora | reverse complement strand
TAGGCCGGATACGACCAACAAGACCATAGTTGATCAAGGAATGATGGGAACACGAAGATACATGATTAGGTGTTATTCAATAAGTTCTCCCACGTCACCTTGGGTCCAAAAGAAGTTAGAGATCAAGTTCTTCACGTTCAGGACGCAGATTCGGACTGCAGAAATATACCTGACTTCAAATGAGGATAACTTTTGCATCCGGACTCCGAATTGGGTGATTCTTGTTTTGTTGGAAAAAGGAAATCGTGAACTTTCCAACACAATTGGCCACACCTCCAAATTCATTACGAGCATAAATTGGCGTCCAAAACAGTACAAGGCTGTTGCAGAACTGGGCCAGATTTCGTGCACGACCTTCCGTACCTAGCTAGCTAGGGACGGATCACAAGAAGAAATTGCTCTGGACTCTCTATTTTTTTTAATCCTTCTCTCGTTGGCTGATCGTAGCTAGTCAAGCAACTACCACACGTAATCTTTTTTTTTTTTTTCTCGCTGACCTTAGACGTAGAACCAAAGCACAAAAACCAATCCAAAGTAGAAACGGAATATGATATGGTAACTAGGATCCGGATCTGACTTTCCTTGGTATACAAAAACGAATTTTTTTTTTCCTTTACCGAACCAAACTTTCCAACCAGAAAACCTGAATACTAGTAGAATAGATCGAAGACACCGATCTGTCTTCTCTCTGATCGTGACGCTGATTGACGATGGTCCGAAAATTGAAGCAGGCAATCGATACAGTTGGTTCTAGATGGTGTATTATGTGCGCAGCCGCGATGGCGATCAAAGCAATGACGGTGTGTGGAGGCAAAGAAAAAGAAATCTGGTGGTGAAACACAACAAGTATGGTGGACACCGTGGAGGAGAAAAAAAAATGGCGGCGATGAAAAGATGACAAAGACGAAGCGGAAAACGATGGTGGTGGTATAGAAGGATACAAGACGTGATAAACCGTGACTAGAACTCGAAACTCTAAAAATCTAGACACTAGAAACCAGCAACTCGACACAACGATGCAACGAAAATTCAACAAAACAAAACTTAAGTGATATGGCAAGAAGGCTAAGATTGTCTTGGACAAGGATGAACTAATCTAAATATTTTTTTTGGCTTTTTCGTGGACTATAGGTATGAAAAACAAATCTAATCTAGGGATAAATTTTCTCACCGAGCAACCTGAAATCTGATACCACTTGATATGGCTAAGGTAGTCCGATCTTTCGATGAGATGAGATACGTCGATTCTGGTGGAGTTCGACCTTGGCGATCCGACTTCCACGTACAAGTACGCAGCGCCTATGCAATCGCTAAACCAATCTCCGTGAGTTACCAACCTTGCAGCAGCACGATCGGCCTGACCAAAAAGGTCTAGTTCTACCTGCGATCGAGAAACAAGTAAGAACCGAAATTGCAATCACGAAATTGCGGATGAAAGATGAGCTTTATTTAAAAGGTGGGATTCCGAGAAGCGGTCTTGATCTGGTCGTTGGACACAAACCGAGTACACGAAGTTGCAGCAGTTGGCTAACTTTTAACTAAACAAAATCCAAGTCTAAACGATGACCTATGGGGGGTATATAAGGAGGAGAGCCTTGGGTGGTGGCCAAGGAGGTGGTAGCACGCCCCAAGACACCCAAAACTGAACCCTAATTCGTACAAGGCCTTTGGGCCCAATTAGAGGTGACGCAACACCTTTTGACTCGAAATCTGGCCCAGTTTCTGCAACAGCCTTGTACTGTTTTGGACGCCAATTTATGCTCGTAATGAATTTGGAGGTGCGGCCAATTGTGTTGGAAAGTTCACGAGTTCCTCTTTCCAACAAAACAAGAATCACCCAATTCGGAGTCCGGATGCAAAAGTTATCCTCATTTGAAGTCAGGTATATTTCTGCAGTCCGAATCTGCGTCCTGAACGTGAAGAACTTGATCTCTAACTTCTTTTGGACCCAAGGTGACGTGGGAGAACTTATTGAATAACACCTAATCATGTATCTTCGTGTTCCCATCATTCCTTGATCAACTATGGTCTTGTTGGTCGTATCCGGCCTAGTTATGGCCTCATCATTAACCACACAATCCGACAAACAAAAGAGACTCACACGTGGAGACAAACGTGGATGGTGCGACTATAGGGAGGAGCAACTTGGACCTAACGAAGACTATGCTCGTGCCGCACCACCTCTCGAAGGACAACTAGCTCAAGTGTATGGGAAAGAGCACCCGATTTGCACAAGTGTGCCCATTTCTCTATTGGTTATTGGAGCTTGAGGATGACTAGGATCACGGCTCGGCTTTTTTTTTTCTTTCTATTTCTCTTTTGCTTTTATGCTTTTGCCCGAGCCGAGTCCGCTACAACTAGATGCTCACAAGATTATGATATGGTCACTTGGTGTCACACAAGTGCAATGCTCACACTATGAAGAGCTAGCTCCTAGGAAAAAGTTTCGCGAAATGGAAAGGGATGTGTCGGAAGCTATACCTTTGATGTCGTCGAGGTAGCGATGAAGCGACACGAAGATGAAGTCGGTGAATAGTCGTGTGGCGGTAGCACCGGCCGAACGGGCGGTAAGACCGATTGCGGGCGGTAGTAACGGCCGCTCGGACGGTAGTACCGCCGGCGACGAATTGCGCGGCACGCTTGGGCTTGGAGCGGAAAAGGCCTCCGGAAAACACCAACGGAAAGTGGGGAAAAGGTCTTAAGCACGAGATCCGTGGATCAAAACCACAAATCGCTCACCGAATCGAAAGATCGAACGAAATCCATATGGGTTTTTTTTTTTGAATTTTCGAAATTTGTATGGGAAAGAAAAATTTTGGTGGAGAAATGGCTAATAAAAGGTGGTAACACGATCCAAATCCGTGGAAACCCTTGCTCTTGATACCAAATGATGTAGGGCTAGGCCCGATCTTCACGGATTTGAGGGGGAAACGGGGATGAACACGAAGAACACGAGGGGAAACGAGGGAGATTCGTGGGCAAAACACAAGGATAACTAGCAAATCCTGCTAAGAACTCCACCCAACAACAAACCCTCAAAAAGGTAGCCTTTGGATCGAAGAATCAAAGCCAAACTTACTCTTGTTGAAACCGATTGCTCTTACCGGCCGGTCCACCGATCCAATAGAATCACCGCAGTGAAAGATTGGTTTGCACTACTAGAGACACCGCAGTGAAAGAGTAGCAACAACAAGATCTACCTCAACGAGGCACCCTAGCTACGAGGGAGGAGGAGCATAGCTCTCACAAGTCTCAGATTCAGTCTGCCCTCGAAATGGGGAAAGTGGAAAGCTATTTATAGTCTGTTACAAAACGGGCCAGAAAGTGGGGAACCGGCCTGGGGGCCGGTGGCCTCTGGAGGGTGGCCGGCCTGGAGACCGGCCTGGGCCGGCTGGGAGGCCGGCGGCCTCGGCAGGGTGGCCGGCCTGGGGTCCGGCCTAGGCCGGCTGGGAGGCCGGCCAGCACTGGAGGGGTGCCGGCCTGGGGGCCGGCCTAGGCCGGCCTGGAGGCCGGTCCAGCAGTCTTCGCCTCCTTCTTCTTCTCGTTGTCCATCCTTTGGGATCTTCTCTTGGTCACCTTCTCCATCATCTTCGACTTCTTCTCGACTCCATTGTGGGTCATCATCCGGTTGGATCCTGAGTAAGCACAAGGTACCGGCATGAAGTAGCAAACCATTCAAAGGGAGGTCGAGATCACACATCGAGAGGAGCGAGTTCACCTTTTCATGAAGAGCCTTGACTCTTGATCTTGTCATTGGGCCAATCGGCATGTCCATGGTGTTGTCCACATGTGGGGCTACATCACTCGATCTCCTTGGTCTCTCCTCGGGGTTGGTGCGGTATGGCGCTCTATTGGGTAGAGGGGCGCCGGGAATGAGATCGATGCGATGCTCGATTCCACGTAGGGGAGGGAGCCCTTGAGGAAGCTCATCCGGAAAGACATCTTTGAATTCCTGCAAGATAGACAACATAGACGGAGGAACTTGGGTTAAGTCGTTAGTGTCTTTGCCATCTCCTTTGCATAAGAGCACGAAGTGGAAAGTGGATGGGTTTGCTCTCACTACCCTCATCTCACTTTTGGTGGCTAACAAGACTACGCCAGGACTCACTCTTTTCCCTTTCTCACTCATATTTGGCTTGTGGCTCTCACTCACGTGAATGTGGCTCGCTCTCTCACCACTCAACTCACTAGGGGATTGTTTTTCTTGCGCTCTTACAATTGTCTTGGCATTGTCAGCGATAATTTGGCTTGGAGTCATTGGGCGGAGCACTAGGATCTTATTGTTCCATTTGAAGCTATAGTAGTTGGTGCGCCCATCATGAGTAGCGGCCTTGTCAAATTGCCAAGGGCGGCCAAGAAGTAAGTGGCAAACCGACATGGGTACCACATCACAATCCACCGTGTCCTCGTAAGAGCCAATCTTGAAGGATACTTGAACCGTGTGTTGGATCTTCACGGTGCCGGAGTCACTAAGCCATTGCACATGGTAAGGATTGGGGTGCTTCTTGTACGTCAAGTTCAGTTTCTCACATAGCTCCTTGCTTGCCAAGTTGTGACAACTCCCACCATCAATGATTACCTTGATTGATTTGCCGTTGATGCCGGCCTTGGTTTGGAACAAGTTGCACCTTTGAGCGTCATCACCTTGGTTGATTGTAGTCAAGACTCGAGTGACAACTAGAGTGGGGTTGGGGTCACCATCACAATAGATGTAGTCATCATCGTCATCCAAGCTTTCCATCGTGGCCACCTTGTTCAATGCGTGGTACTCATCTTCACTCATAGACTCATAGTCTCCATTGTCATTGATGATCATCACCTTCTTGTTGGTGCACTCAAATGACTTGTGCCCTTGACCTCCACACTTGTAGCAAGTGATATATGACTTGGTGGCTTGGGGTGAGGGCGACGTCTTCTTGGAGGTTGTAGTGGGTTGCGGTGTAGGACTTTTTGATATGGCTAAGGTAGTCCGATCTTTCGATGAGATGAGATACGTCGATTCTGGTGGAGTTCGACCTTGGCGATCCGACTTCCACGTACAAGTACGCAGCGCCTATGCAATCGCTAAACCAATCTCCGTGAGTTACCAACCTTGCAGCAGCACGATCGGCCTGACCAAAAAGGTCTAGTTCTACCTGCGATCGAGAAACAAGTAAGAACCGAAATTGCAATCACGAAATTGCGGATGAAAGATGAGCTTTATTTAAAAGGTGGGATTCCGAGAAGCGGTCTTGATCTGGTCGTTGGACACAAACCGAGTACACGAAGTTGCAGCAGTTGGCTAACTTTTAACTAAACAAAATCCGAGTCTAAAGGACGACCTAACGGGGGTATATAAGGAGGAGAGGTGTGGGATTTCGTCCAGCCATGGGGTGGCGGCCGAATCCTACCCTAGGAAGGCTTTCCTCCTTAGATACGGACTCTAAAACTGCCTATTAAAAGGTATCTCGAAAATACATGGGCCTGGCCCAAAAACGAGGTGGCGCAGCACCTAAGAAAAGCCTTGGACGAAATTCATTAATTGATATCTTCTAAAATTCGTCCAAGCCTTCAAGCATCTTTATGGTGGCTTCAAATCACGGTAGTCTCCATTGGTAGCATCATCATCTCCGTTGGTTGTACTCCTGCTGCCATCTCCTCCAACGTACATGCTCCATAGCTTGTCCCTCTCATCCATGCTTGGTCCATCATTCCTAAGAGAGACAAACACATTTGATTTAGGCAGCATCATATTCTCATGAATATTAGGACTAGCTTGTAAGAACGAAAGTACCTGTTGATTAAGTTGACGTGCACGAGCTCTTGTCATAGGTCCTTGTAATGTAGGTGGTATAGTAGTGGCGGTTGCATCTATAGCAGGGATGTCCTCATCATCCTCCCCTTCTTGAATTGAAGTCGTCCTCGACGCCATCTCATCATTCTCTCCCAAATATGGCTTCAAATCTGCAACGTTAAATGCGGGACTAACCCCAAAATCTGCAGGCAACTCAAGTTTATATGCATTATCATTTATTTTCTCTAACACCTTAAAAGGACCATCAGCTCGTGGCATTAACTTGGACTTGCGCAAATCAGGAAAACGATCTTTGCGCAAATGTAACCAAACAAGATCTCCAGGTTCAAACACAATTTTCTTTCTCCCCTTATCCCCATACATTTTATATTTTGCATTCATGCGTTCAATATTTTCTTTAACAGTGGCATGCAACTTTAACACCAAATCAGCACGTTGTGTAGCATCTAGATCATTTGGCACCGATGATGGAAGAGGCAATAAATCAATAGGTGCACGAGGAACAAAACCATACACAACCTCAAAAGGACACATTTTAGTAGTAGAATGCATGGAACGATTGTAAGCAAATTCGATATGAGGCAAGCATTCTTCCCACTTTCTAAAATTCTGTTTTAAAACAGCCCTTAACATAGTAGACAAAGTTCTATTAACCACTTCAGTTTGCCCATCAGTTTGGGGATGACATGTAGTACTAAATAGCAACTTAGTTCCCAACTTTGCCCATAAGCATCTCCAAAAATGGCTAAGAAATTTAGTGTCACGATCTGAAACTATAGTATTTGGCACACCATGCAAACGAACAATTTCACGAAAGAACAAATCAGCAACATGTGTGGCATCATCAGTTTTGTGACAGGGAATAAAGTGTGCCATTTTCGAAAATCTATCCACAACAACAAAAATACTATCCCTCCCCTTCTGTGTGCGAGGCAATCCCAAAACAAAGTCCATAGAAATATCCTCCCAAGGCACACTAGGGACAGGAAGAGGCATATATAAACCATGTGGATTAAGACGTGACTTAGCTTTTTGACATGTTGTGCAGCGGCCAACAAATCTCTCAACGTCCCGACGCATCCGTGGCCAAAAGAAGTGTGCAGCAAGGACGTCCTCTGTTTTCTTCACACCAAAATGACCCATCAATCCTCCTCCATGTGCTTCCTGCAACAACAAAAGACGAACGGAACTATCTGGAATGCAAAGTTTGTTAGCGCGGAACACAAATCCATCATTGAGGACGAATTTGTTCCAAGTTCTCCCTTCTTTACAATTCTGCAACACATCTTTGAAATCAACATCATGTATATATTGTTCTTTAATGGTTTCCAATCCAAAAATTTTGAAGTCAAGCTGAGACAACATAGTATAGCGTCGTGATAAAGCATCAGCAATAACATTGTCTTTACCCTTTTTGTGTTTAATGACATAAGGAAAAGACTCAATAAATTCAACCCACTTAGCATGACGACGGTTCAGTTTTGCTTGACTACGAATATGCTTTAAAGATTCATGATCAGAATGTATAACAAATTCTTTAGGCCATAAATAATGTTGCCAAGTTTCTAAAGTCCGAACAAGAGCATATAATTCCTTATCATAAGTTGAATAGTTCAGACTAGGCCCACTCAATTTTTCACTAAAATATGCAACAGGTTTTCCATCTTGTAATAACACACCTCCCAACCCAATTCCACTAGCATCACATTCAAGCTCAAAAGTCTTATTAAAATCAGGAAGTTGGAGCAAAGGAGCATGTGTTAACTTATCTTTCAATAGCATGAAAGCCTCCTGTTGTGCATTGCCCCAAACAAAGGGCACATCCTTCTTTGTAAGCTCATTCAGCGGCGCTGCCATAGACCCAAAGTCTTTGACAAAACGCCGGTAGAACCCAGCGAGGCCAAGGAAACTCCTCACTTGGGTGACCGTTAGCGGAGTCGGCCAACTCGAAATCGCCTCAATCTTTGCGGGATCCACTTCAATGCCCTGTGCGGTAACAACATAGCCAAGAAACACAACTCGATCGGTGCAAAAGGTGCACTTCTCAAGGTTACCAAATAAACGTGCAGCACGCAAAGCATCAAAAACAGCACGCAAATGAGCCACATGATCCTCTAAAGATTTGCTGTAAATCAATATATCATCAAAGTAGACCACCACAAAACGTCCAATGAAAGCACGCAAAACTTCATGCATTAATCTCATGAAAGTACTAGGAGCATTAGTTAAACCAAAAGGCATCACTAACCACTCATAGAGACCAAATTTTGTTTGAATGCTATTTTCCATTCATCTCCTAATTTCATACGAATTTGGTGGTAACCACTACGCAAATCAACTTTAGAGAACATGGTAGAGCCACTCAATTCATCAAGCATATCATCCAAACGTGGTATAGGGTGTCTATAACGAATTGTGATATTATTAATAGCCCTACAATCAGTACACATGCGAGAAGAACCATCTTTCTTTGGTACCAAAAGAATAGGAACAGCACATGGACTAAGAGACTCACGAACATAACCTTTGTCGAGTAGTTCTTGAATTTGTCGTTCAATCTCTTTCGTCTCCTCAGGGTTGGTACGGTAGGCTGCACGGTTTGGAAGCGAAGCACCCGGTATGAGATCAATTTGGTGCTCTATTCCTCGAATAGGTGGCAGCCCCGGTGGCATCTCCTTGGGAAAAACGTCCGCATACTCCTGCAAAATGTTAGCAACAGCGGGTGGCAAAGAGGAAGGCATATCCTCAAAAGAAAACAGGACCTCTTTGCATATGATTGCATAACAAACAGAAGTATTCACATCCAAGTCAGAAATATCAGATTTGGTAGCAAGTAAAGTTGGATGCTTCAAACGAATTTCATTAGGTAATTTGGAACCAGATTTAGTAGTATTCTTATGTGGCATCACTTCATTAGCAACAATCTGGTTTTCACTCTTTTGTTTCTCCTGATTTTTTGCTCTACTAGCTCTAGCAAGATCATCTTTCAAAATATGTTCAGGAGTCATAGGTTTAAGACCAATTTTCTTTCCATCATGTATAAGAGTGTAATGATTAGTTCTACCATTATGCACAGATTCTTTATCATATTGCCATGGTCTACCAAGTAACAATGAACAAGCTTGCATGGGCACAACATCACAATCAACAAAATCAGAATATGTCCCAATATTAAAATGCACACGTGTAGTTCGTGTTACCTTTAGTCTACCTGTGCTGTCGAACCATTGAATATGGTATGGGTGGGGGTGCTGCCGTGTAGGGAGAGAAAGCTTCTCCACCATCTCAATGCTTGCTAAATTATTACAGCTTCCACCATCAATGATGATTCGAATAGCACGGTCCTTCACAACACCGCGTGTGTGAAACAAGTTGTGGCGCTGATTCTGTTCTTGACTAAGCTGCACACTCAAAGCGCGATGTGCAACCAAGCTCCTATAATTATCAGCATCCTCAGCGCCCATGACCTCTATGTCCTGCTCAGAATCTTCATTATCTTCTTGTTGTGCAGAAATAAGCGCGAGAGTCTCTTCATCATAATCACTTGCAGAATCATACTCTCCATCTTCACGCACGATCATCACACGTTGTGTCTTGCACTCTCTCTCGATGTGACCATATCCCCAACAACGGCGGCATTGCACATCCCTTGTTCTTCCGTGGACACCGAACTCCGAGCTGGCCCATGAGATGTTGATGGAGGACTCGGTGCCGGTGTGCGTGAAGGTGGCATGCTAGACTTGTTGGTCGAAGGAGGAGGTGCAGAACCACGGGAGCTGGCCTCCGGTTGGCGTGGCGTCCATGAAGACGTACGACCTGTAGAAAAATTAGGCCTTGTCCGCGGTTGACGATCCTGCACTTCACGTTCAGCTTTGCAAGCAAGATGAAATAAACGGGTGATAGTATTGTACTCCTTATATTCAAGAATTGTTTGAATCTCCCTATTCAACCCACCCAAAAATCGTGCAAACATAGCTTCATTATCCTCAATAATACCACAACGAATCAAACCTGTTTGCAATTCTTGATAATACTCTTCTACAGATTTTTTACCTTGTTGTAAACGGGTGAGTTTTTGTAACATTTCACGCTGATAATAAGGAGGTACAAAACGAGTACGCATAGCATCTTTTAAAGCAGCCCAAGTAGTAGGAATATTATCATGATAAAGACGACAATGTTCAGACCACCAAACAGAAGCAAAGCCAGTAAATTCACAAGTGGCAGCACAAACACGTCTATCCTCGGGATACTGTAAACATGCAAAACGTTGTTCTACTTCTAGTTCCCATGTAAGATAAGCATCAGGATTATAGCGACCCTCAAAAGGTGGAATAACTAATTTCAGTTTAGCAACATGGTCGTCTTCACGTACCTGCGCTTGCTGCCGGTGTGCAAGGTTGCGTGGATGTACATGTGGACGACCCGGTGGATATTCGGCGTCCGCTGCGTATCCGTCACCATGCTCGACGGGATTGACAACAGGCCCGGACTGGTTTTAGGACGGGATGATCTAACCCTAATATTTTTTTTTTTGGCTTTTCGTGGACTGTAGGTATGAAGAAAACAGATGCAATCTACACTAGTAAAACTGTAAATCTCACCGATCAACCTGAAATCTGATACCACTTGATATGGCTAAGGTAGTCCGATCTTTCGATGAGATGAGATACGTCGATTCTGGTGGAGTTCGACCTTGGCGATCCGACTTCCACGTACAAGTACGCAGCGCCTATGCAATCGCTAAACCAATCTCCGTGAGTTACCAACCTTGCAGCAGCACGATCGGCCTGACCAAAAAGGTCTAGTTCTACCTGCGATCGAGAAACAAGTAAGAACCGAAATTGCAATCACGAAATTGCGGATGAAAGATGAGCTTTATTTAAAAGGTTGGATTCCGAGAAGCGGTCTTGATCTGGTCGTTGGACACAAACCGAGTACACGAAGTTGCAGCAGTTGGCTAACTTTTAACTAAACAAAATCCGAGTCTAAAGGACGACCTAACGGGGGTATATAAGGAGGAGAGGTGTGGGATTTCGTCCAGCCATGGGGTGGCGGCCGAATCCTACCCTAGGAAGGCTTTCCTCCTTAGATACGGACTCTAAAACTGCCTATTAAAAGGTATCTCGAAAATACATGGGCCTGGCCCAAAAACGAGGTGGCGCAGCACCTAAGAAAAGCCTTGGACGAAATTCATTAATTGATATCTTCTAAAATTCGTCCAAGCCTTCAAGCATCTTTATGGTGGCTTCAAATCACGGTAGTCTCCATTGGTAGCATCATCATCTCCGTTGGTTGTACTCCTGCTGCCATCTCCTCCAACGTACATGCTCCATAGCTTGTCCCTCTCATCCATGCTTGGTCCATCATTCCTAAGAGAGACAAACACATTTGATTTAGGCAGCATCATATTCTCATGAATATTAGGACTAGCTTGTAAGAACGAAAGTACCTGTTGATTAAGTTGACGTGCACGAGCTCTTGTCATAGGTCCTTGTAATGTAGGTGGTATAGTAGTGGCGGTTGCATCTATAGCAGGGATGTCCTCATCACTTTTGATATTGCCTTGAGCTTGGACTTGAGTTATGGGTTGTGTTGATGAAGAAGCTCTAGTGGCGAAGAAGGACTTGGCCTTGACATACTTGAGCTCTTCGGCGACTTGGCGCTCGGCCTTCATAGCTTGGTGAACGAGCTCAACAAGGTTCTCATAAGGTTGGAATTCCACTATCTTCTTGATGGGGTACGTGAGGCCGTTCAAGAAGCGTGCCATTGATTGTTCCTCGGACTCTACAATGTGTGCGCGGGAGAGAGTGGACTCCATCTCCTTGTAGTACTCATCGACCGTCTTGAGACCTTGCTTGAGTTCTTGTAGCTTCTTGTACAAATCGCGTGCATAATGATGTGGCACAAAGCGCTTGTGCATTTCCTTCTTCATGTCATTCCATGTATCGATTGGGTCTTCAAATGAGGCTTGGAGTTGTTCCCACCATAGTTGCGCATAGCCTTCAAACTCGAGGGATGCGAGGTCAACTCGTTTGTCTTGCGGCACCTTGTAGACTCGAAATAGTTTGGAGACTTTGGATTCCCATGTAATGTAGTCTTCTGGGTCGTTGGTGCCATGGAACTTAGGAATGACGAGCTTGGGAGGATTGAAACGGTTTTTGTGATCATCCTCATCATCATCATCATGGTGGCGATGGCGGTCTCGGTGATGATGTCTTGGGTGGTGGCGTGGAACATAATCCTCGTCATATTCAATATCAACATGATTGTCGGCCAATGGCACTCGGCGGGCTCGATGTGGAGGTAGATCATGACGATGATGTCGATTGTCCTCATGTAGGTGTAGGGGATCCAAGTTAACATTTGGAATTGGAATTTCTTGTCGAGGACGAGCTTGATGTTGTGAAGGGTCGATGTTCGCTTGAGGGTGAGGTGCTTCTTGACGATGTTGGTCTTGGTGTTGGTGATGGTCCAAGTTCGCTTGTGGATGAGGCATGTCGTGGTGTTGACCTTGACCAATCTCACTCGGACCTTTGCATCTTGCGTTGGAACGATGTGAAGACCTTGAGCTTGATCTCGAAGAGTGCCGGTGTCGTCTTTCGAGAAGCAACTCCTCGAGACGAATGGAACGCACCTTGTTCTCACGTTGGTCATCTTGTATTTGAGCGAAGCGGTCATTGTTCTCGCATTGGGCTTCTTGTATATGAGCGAAGCGCTCGGTGTTTTCACGTTGTGCGGCGTGGTGGCGCTCCTCGTAGCGGCGTAAGTTGTCGTCGATGTACCTCTTGAGAGCCTCCTCTTGCTTGGTAAAACTGGTGCCTTGTTCTTCCCTAGCCATGGTAAGAGAACACAAGTGATATGTGGAAAATTTGGTGGCTAAAAACCGCTCTTACCTTTGGTTGATAGTATTGGACAAGTGGGCTTGCCGTCCGAGACAATGGTGTCACAAGAGTAAGAGTGTTTGATTAGCAATCCAAAAGCGACCCACACACACACTTATGAGGAGCTTAGGTATGGTAAAGTGGCAAGAAATCGAAACGAAACCAACGAAAAGGCTATTGCAACAAGTGGAGGATAACCACAAAGATCAAGAAACAAAAGAGACTAACCACACAATCCGAGAAACAAAGGAGACTCACACGTGGAGACAAACGTGGATGGTGCGACTATAGGGGGGAGCAACTTGGACCTAACGAAGACTATGCTCGTGCCGCACCACCTCTCGAAGGACAACTAGCTCAAGTGTATGGGAAGGAGCACCCGATTTGCACAAGTGTACCTATTTCTCTATTGGTTATTGGAGCTTGAGGATGACTAGGATCACGGCTCGGCTTTTTTTTTTTGAATCTTTTCTATTTCTCTTTTGCTTTTATGCTTTTGCCCGAGCCGAGTCCGCTACAACTAGATGCTCACAAGATTATGATATGCTTACTTGGCGTCACACTAGTGCAATGCTCACACTTTGACGAACTAGTTCCTAGGAAAAAGTTTCGCGAAAAGGAAAGGGATGAGTCGGAAGCTATACCTTTGGTTGCGTCGAGGTAGCGGAAATTTGCTCCGTGAAATCTTCAATCCGACTAATTTCGGGCGAAATTGGCACAAGGAAACACCAAAGGAAAGTGGGGAAAGGTCTTAAGCACGAGATCCGTGGATCAAAACCACAAATCGCTCACCGAATCGAAAGATCGAACGAAATCCATATGGGCTATTTTTTTTTTGAATTTTCGAAATTGGTATGGGAAAGAAAAATTTTGGTGGAAAAATGGCTAATAAAAGGTGGAAACACGATCCAAATCCGTGGAAACCCTTGCTCTTGATACCAAATGATGTAGGGCTAGGCCCGATCTTCACGGATTTGAGGGGGAAAAGGGGATGAACACGAAGAACACGGAGGGTAGCGAGGAAGATTCGTGGGCAAAACACAAGGATAACTAGCAAATCCTGCTAAGAACTCCACCCAACAACAAACCCTCAAAAAGGTAGCCTTTGGATCGAAGAATCAAAGCCAAACTTACTCTTGTTGAAACCGATTGCTCTTACCGGCCGGTCCACCGATCCAATAGAATCACCGCAGTGAAAGATTGGTTTGCACTACTAGAGACATCCCAGTGAAAGAGTAGCAACAACAAGATCTACCTCAACGAGGCACCCTAGCTACGAGGGAGGAGGAGCATAGCTCACACAAGTCTCAAATTCAGTCTGCTCTAGAATGGGGAAAGGAGAAAGCTATTTATAGTCTTAGTACAAAACAAGGAAGGAAGGTGGGGAACCGGCCTGGGGGCCGGCCTATGCCGGCCTGGAGGCCGGCCGGCATAGGTGGAGGTCCGGCCTGGAAACCGGCCTAGGCCGGCCTGCAGGCCGGCTGCGTCGGGAGGGGGTCCGGCCTGGAGGCCGGCTGCGTCGGGTGGAGGTCCGGCCTGCAGGCCGGCTGCGTCAGGTGGAGGTCCGGCCTGGGGGCCGGCCTAGGCCGGCCTGGAGGCCGGCTGCGTCGGGTAGAGGCCCGGCCTGGGGGCCGGCCCAGGCCGGCCTGGAGGCCGGCTGGCTCCGCCTTGAGCTTTCGCCTCCTTCTTACTCTTCTTGCCCATCTTCTTGGATCTCCTCTTGGCCATCTTCTTGACTCCATTGTGGGTCATCATCCAGGTAGATCCTGAGTATACACAAGGTACCGGCATGAAGTAGCAAACCATTCAAAGGGAGGTCGAGATCACACATCGAGAGGAGCGAGGTCACCTTTTCATGAAGAGCCTTGACTCTTGATCTTGTCATTGGGCCAATTGGCATGGTGTCCATGGTGTTGTCCACATGTGGGGCTACATCATGTCCCATGAGGCCCCCACTATGTGATTCCTGTAAAAGCAACAAACGGAGCGAGGACTCGGGAATGCATAGTTTGTTAGTCTTAAACAAGAAACCCTTGTGCAAGTAGAAATCATCGCATCCTTTGTCAATTGTGCACTTTGTAAAGATAGGACCAAAGAAAGGATCGGAAGCATAGAGTTCTTTAAGGTCATCAAGGCCCAAAACATTGATTTCAAGTTGGGTGAGTAAAATCATCTTGCGGGAAAGAGCATCCGCGACTATATTGTCCTTGCCTTTCTTGTACTTCACCACATAGGGAAAAGACTCGATGAACTCAACCCATTTGGCATGCTATTTGTTCAAATTGGCTTGGGTTTTCAAATATTTCAATGATTCATGATCGGAATGGATAACAAACTCTTTTGGCCAAAGGTAGTGTTGCCATACTTCCAAAACACGGACTAAGGCATAGAGTTCCTTGTCGTAGATTGGGTAGTTTAGGCGAGCACCATCAATTTTTTCGCTATAATAGGCAACGGGACGGCCACATTGCATGAGGACGCCACCGATGCCAAGGCCACTAGCGTCACACTCAAGTTCAAAAGTTTTGGAGAAATCCGGCAAAGCAAGTAAAGGAGCTTCGGTCAATCTCTTTTTGAGTTCATTGAAAGCCGATTCTTGAGCATTGCCCCAAATGAAGGGTACATTCTTTTTGGTAAGCTCATTCAAGGGGCAAGCAATTGTGCTAAAATCTTTCACAAAGCGACGGTAAAACCCAAACAAACCAAGAGCGCTACAAAGTTGAGCAAGATTAGTTGGCGGTGGCCAATTTGTGATTGCCTCAATCTTAGAAGTGTCAACTTCAATCCCTTTCGAAGAAAGTACATAACCCAAAAACACAAGCTTGTCGGTGCAAAAGGTGCATTTCTTGAGGTTGGCAAAAAGCGAAGCATTACGGAGGGCCAACAAAACTTGCTTCACATGGTCGACATGTTCATGCAAGGATTTGCTATAAACAAGGATATCATCAAAGTAGACAACCACAAACTTGCCAATGAAAGTGCGCAAGACGTGATTCATAAGACGCATAAATGTTGAAGGAGCATTGAAAAGACCAAAGGGCATGACAAGCCACTCGTAAAGACCAAGTTTTGTTTTAAATGCGGTTTTCCATTCATCTCCTTCATGCATACGGATTTGGTGATAGCCACTTTTCAAATCAATTTTGGAGAAGATAGTGGCACCACTAAGCTCATCTAGCATGTCATCAAGTCGTGGTATAGGGGTCGATACCTCACCGTGATATTGTTGATGGGACGGCAATCCATGCACATTCGGAGTGTGTCGTCTTGTTTGGGGACGAGGATGACCGGAACGGCGCACGGACTCAAGCTTTCGCGAACATGTCCCTTGGCGAGGAGTTCTTGAATTTGGCGCTCGATCTCCTTTGTCTCCTCGGGGTTGGTTCGGTATGGCGCTCTATTGGGTAGAGGGGCACCGGGAATAAGATCGATGCGATGCTCGATTCCACGTAGGGGAGGGAGTCCTTGAGGAAGCTCATCCGGAAAGACATCTTTGAATTCCTGCAAGATAGACAACATAGACGGAGGAACTTGGGTTAAGTCGTTAGTGTCTTTGCCATCTCCTTTACATAAGAGCACGAAGTGGAAAGTGGATGGGTTTGCTCTCAATTCCCTCATCTCACTTTTGGTGGCTAACAAGACTACGCCGGGACTCACTCTTTTCCCTTTCTCACTCATATTTGGCCTGTGGCTCTCACTCACGTGAATGTGGCTCGCTCTCTCACCACTCAACTCACGAGGGGATTGTTTTTCTTGCGCTCTTACAATTGTCTTGGCATTGTCGGCGATAATCTGGCTTGGAGTCATTGGGCGGAGCACTAGGATCTTATTGTTCCATTTGAAGCTATAGTAGTTGGTGCGCCCATCATGAGTAGCGGCCTTGTCAAATTGCCAAGGGCGGCCAAGAAGTAAGTGGCAAACCGACATGGGTACCACATCACAATCCACCGTGTCCTCGTAAGAGCCAATCTTGAAGGATACTTGAACCGTGTGTTGGATCTTCACGGTGCCGGAGTCACTAAGCCATTGCACATGGTAAGGATTGGGGTGCTTCTTGTACGTCAAGTTGAATTTCTCACATAGCTCCTTGCTTGCCAAGTTTTGACAACTCCCACCATCAATGATTACCTTGATTGATTTGCCGTTGATGCCGGCCTTGGTTTGGAACAAGTTGCATCTTTGAGCGTCATCACCTTGGTTGATTGTAGTCAAGACTCGAGTGACAACTAGAGTGGGGTTGGGGTCACCATCACAATAGATGTAGTCATCGTCGTCATCCAAGCTTTGCATCGTGGCCACCTTGTTCAATGCGTGGTACTCATCTTCACTCATAGACTCATAGTCTCCATTGTCATTGACGATCATCACCTTCTTGTTGGTGCACTCAAATGACTTGTGCCCTTGACCTCCACACTTGTAGCAAGTGATATATGACTTGGCGGCTTGGGTTTAGGGCGTCGTCTTCTTGGAGGTTGTACTTGGTTGCGGTGTAGGACTTTTGATATTGCCTTGAGCTTGGACTTGAGTGATGGGTTGTGTTGATGATGAAGCTCTAGTGGCGAAGAAGGACTTGGCCTTGACATACTTGAGTTCTTCGGCGACTTGGCGCTCGGCCTTCATTGCTTGATGAACTAGCTCAACAAGGTTCTCATAAGGTTGGAATTCCACTATCTTCTTTATTGGGTACGTGAGGCCGTTCAAGAAACGTGCCATTGATTGTTTCTCGGACTCTACAATGTGTGCGCGGGAGAGAGTTGACTCCATCTCCTTGTAGTACTCATCGACCGTCTTGAGACCTTGCTTAAGTTCTTGTAGCTTCTTGTATAAATCTCGTGCATAATGATGTGGCACAAAGCGCTTATGCATTTCCTTCTTCATGTCATTCCATGTGTCGATTGGGTCTTCAAATGAGGCTTGGAGTTGTTCCCACCATAGTTGCGCATAGCCTTCGAACTCGAGGGATGCGAGGTCAACTCGTTTGTCTTGTGGCACCTTGTAGACTTGAAATAGTTTGGAGACCTTGGATTCCCATGCAATGTAGTCTTCCGGGTCGTTGGTGCCATGGAACTTAGGAATGACGAGCTTGGGAGGATTGAAACGGTTTTTGTGATCATCATCATCATGGTGGCGATGGCGGTCTCGGTGACGATGTCTTAGGTGGTGGCGTGGAACATAATCCTCGTCATCTTCAATATCAACATGATTGTCGGCCAATGGCACTCGTCGGGCTCGATGTGGAGGTAGATCATGACGATGATGTCGATTGTCCTCATGTAGGTGTAGGGGATCCAAGTTAACATTTGGAATTGGAATTTCTTGTCGAGGACGAGCTTGATGTTGTGGAGGGTCGATGTTCGCTTGAGGGTGAGGTGCTTCTTGACGATGTTGGTCTTGGTGTTGGTGATGGTCCAAGTTTGCTTGTCGATGAGGCATGTCGTGGTGTTGACCTTGACCAATCTCACTTGGACCTTTGCTTCTTGCGTTGAAACGATGTGAAGACCTTGAGCTTGATCTCGAAGAGTGCCGGTGTCGTCTTTCGAGAAGCAACTCCTCGAGACGAATGGAACGCGCCTTGTTCTCACATTGGTCGTCTTGTATTTGAGCGAAGCGGTCATTGTTCTCGCGTTGGGCTTCTTGTATATGAGCGAAGCGCTCGGTGTTTTCACGTTGTGCGGCGTGGTGGCGCTCCTCGTAGCGGCGTAAGTTGTCGTCGATGTACCTCTTGAGAGCCTCCTCTTGCTTGGTAAAACTGGTGCCTTGTTCTTCCCTAGCCATGGTAAGAGAACACAAGTGATATGTGGAAAGTTTGGTGGCTAAAAACCGCTCTTACCTTTGGTTGATAGTATTGGACAAGTGGGCTTGCCGTCCGAGACAATGGTGTCACAAGAGTAAGAGTGTTTGATTAGCAATCCAAAAGCGACCCACACACACACTTATGAGGAGGTTAGGTATGGTAAAGTGGCAAGAAATCGAAACGAAACCAACGAAAAGGCTATTGCAACAAGTGGAGGATAACCACAAAGATCAAGAAACAAAAGAGACTAACCACACAATCCGAGAAACAAAGGAGACTCACACGTGGAGACAAACGTGGATGGTGCGACTATAGGGGGGAGCAACTTGGACCTAACGAAGACTATGCTCGTGCCGCACCACCTCTCGAAGGACAACTAGCTCAAGTGTATGGGAAGGAGCACCCGATTTGCACAAGTGTACCCATTTCTCTATTGGTTATTGGAGCTTGAGGATGACTAGGATCATGGCTCGGCTTCTTTTTTTTTGAATCTTTTCTATTTCTCTTTTGCTTTTATGCTTTTGCCCGAGCCGAGTCCGCTACAACTAGATGCTCACAAGATGATGATATGGTCGCTTAGTGTCACACTAGTGTAATGCTCACACTATGAAGAGCTAGCTCCTAGGAAAAAGTTTCGCGAAATGGAATGAGATGTGTCGGAAGCTATACCTTTGATGCCGTCGAGGTAGCGATGAAGCGACACGAAGATGAAGTTGGTGAATAGTCGTGCGACGGTAGCACCGGCCGAACGGGCGGTAGGACCGATTGCGGGCGGTAGTACCGGCCGTTCGGACGGTAGTACCGCCGGCGACGAATTGCGCGGCACGCTTGGACTTGGAGCGGAAAACGCCTCCGGAAAACACCAACGGAAAGTGGGGAAAAGGTCTTAAGCACGAGATCCGTGGATCAAAATCACAAATCGCTCACCAAATCGAAAGATCGAACGAAATCCATATGGGCTAATAAAAAAATTTTGGTGGAAAAATCGCTAATAAAAGGTGGAAACACGATGCAAATCCGTGGAAACCCTTGCTCTGATACCAAATGTTGTAGGGCTAGGCCCAATCTTCACGGATTTGAGGGGAAACGGGGATGAACACGAAGAACGCGGAGGGTAGCGAGGGAGATTCGTGGGCAAAACACAAGGATAACTAGCAAATCCTGCTGAGAACTCCACCCAACAACAAACCCTCAAAAAGGTAGCCTTTGGATCAAAGAATCAAAGCCAAACTTACTCTTGTTGAAACCGATTGCTCTTACCGGCCGGTCCACCAATCCAATAGAATCACCGCAGTGAAAGATTGGTTTGCACTACTAGAGACACCGTAGTGAAAGAGTAGCAACAACAAGATCTACCTCAACGAGGCACCCTAGCTACGAGGGAGGAGGAGCATAGCTCACACAAGTCTCAAATTCAGTCTAACCCTAGAATGGGGAAAGGGGAAAGCTATTTATAGTCTTAGTACAAATCTGGCTAGAAAGGTGGGGAACCGGCCTGGGGGCCGGCCTGGGCCGGCCTGGAGGCCGGCGGGTTCAGACGGGTGGCCGGCCTGGGGGCTGGCCTAGGCTGGCCTGGAGGCCGGCAGGTGCATGGGGCTGCGGCTGGCGCAGGTGGAGCTCCGGCCTGGGGGCCGGCCCAGGCCGGCCTGGAGACCGGCCTGGGCCGGCTGGGAGGCCGGCGGTCTCGGCAGGGTGGCCGACCTAGGGTCCGGCCTAGGCCGGCTGGGAGGCCGGCCAGCACTGGAGGGGTGCCGGCCTGGGGGCCGGCCTAGGCCGGCCTGGAGGCCGGTCTGGCAGTCTTCGCCTCCTTCTTCTTCTCGTTGCCCATCCTTTGGGGTCTTCTCTTGGTCGCCTTCTCCATCATCTTGGACCTCTTCTCGACTCCATTGTGGGTCATCATCCGGTTAGATCCTGAGTATGCACAAGGTACCGGCATGAAGTAGCAAACCATTCAAAGGGAGGTCGAGATCACACATCGAGAGGAGCGAGGTCACCTTTTCATGAAGAGCCTTGACTCTTGATCTTGTCATTGGGCCAATCGGCATGGTGTCCATGGTGTTGTCCACATGTGGGGCTACATCAAACCCCCACGATTTGCCCTTTTTCCCCTCGTGTTATTCGTTTCCACCTCCGTGTTCTTCGTGTTCGTCCTCTTCCCCGCCTCAAATCCATGAAGATCGGGCCAACCCCCTACATCACAAAGGGTGTGATGAATGCTGTCTTCTCTTCGTATTCCTTCTTCATCCTAATCTGGTTGTAGCCTGAATAGGCATCCAGGAAGCAGAGGCCTGCGCAGCCTGCGGTCGAGTCGACAATCTGGTCGATTCGAGGCAGTGGAAAATGATCTTCCGGACAACACTTGTTTAATGAAGTGAAGTCGACACACATGCGGAGTATGTCTGTGTTCTTCTTTGGCACCAGGACTGGGTTTGCGACCTAGTCAAACTTCTTGATCTCCCGGATGAAATTGGCTCCCAGGAGCCTGTCGATTTCCTGCCTGATGGCGAGGCGCTTCGGTTCCGCAAAGCGGCGCATCGTTTGCTTGACGGGCCTCGCATTGGGCAGGATCTGGAGGGCGTGCTCGGCGAATTCCCTGGGTATGCCTGGCATGTCAGCTGGACACCAGGCGAAAATCTCCCAGTTCTCACGTAGGAACTCGACGAGCGCACCTTCCTATGCGGAAGGCAAGCTCGTCGATACGAGGACCGTCTTCTTGGGGTCCGTCGGGTGCACCTGATGCTCCCTTGTGTCGTTTGTCGCGTTGAAGGCAGAGCCTGACGCTGATTGTTTGCCCTCTGGAAAGAGGGTGCGGTCGTTGGTGAGAGAAAACTCCTGGAGTTGCTCCTGGGCCCCGAATGACTCAGAGATCGTGTTGAACTTGCGATCGCACTCGTCAGATCGTTCGAAGTTTCCGCTGACGGTGATTGTCCCGTAAGGCCCCGGCATCTTCAGCTTCAGATATGCATAGTGCGGCACCGCCATGAACCGTGCGAATGCTGGTCGTCTCAGGATGACATGGTACTGCGACTTCCAGTCAACCACCTCGAACTCTATCCTCTCATTCCGGAAGTTAGCTGGCTCACCAAAGATTACTTCGAGTGAGATCATTCCCAAGGGATAGACTAGTCTCCCTGGTACTATGCCGTGGAAGGTGTCGACGGAGGGCGCCAAGCTTGTCGTTAGTATGTTCATTCCACGCAGCGTGTCAGCGAATATAATATTGATTCTGCTGCCACCATCCATGAACACGCGGCTCATAGCGAAGCCTCCTATCTGCGCATCCAAAACGAGGGCCGCGTGGCCCGGCCGCGGGACTTGAGGTGGATGATCGTCCCTGGCGAATGTTATGCTGGCATGTGACCAGTTGAGGTACTCCGGTACCGCGGGTGGTGATTTGACGGCAATGTGGACCTGCCTTGTTATGATCTTTTGGTCCCGATTTGAGGGACGTCCTTTCTGGATCATGAACATGCGACCCACAGGCTTTGGGTAAGCATCTTCGACTACTTGGGGTTCCTCGACGCGTGGTTGGAGCTGGATAGCTCCCGCCATATGTCCCGGAGGCAATGGTGGAGCGTGCGGCGCACCCACGGCCAATACCCCGGTACCATCTGCGCCTGCTGTTGCTGCTGCAAAAGGAGCCGTGCGTACTGCGCATTGAGGTCTTGAAACTTTTCGCAGTCCTTGAGGAGGTGCTTGGACGTGAGAACAACATTCTCATCCCTGAACATGTGGAATCGGCACGCGTCATGGAGCGTTGGGGGAGGCCGTGGAGCTCGACCGCCTCGCAACTCTCGCGACCGCCATTCGCGCTTGACTTCCTTGCTGCCCTTGTAACTGGTTGTTCGACTATCGCGCTCATAGCGACTGTCGTCACGGTTTCTTTGCTCGCGGCTATCGGTAAAGCCTGCCGCCACGAGTTCCATACCCTCCGTGTCCTCGTAGACACGCGACTTCCTCTTGCGACGACGGTCGCTGTTACGGCGACTCCATGAACCTTGATCGCCGTTGACACCAGGTGTGCCGGCGCGTTCATTGCGTATATAATCTTCGCCATCCGCCCACTCATTGGCTATCTGCATGAGGTGGGCGCTGGTTTTGGGCTTCACTCGACCAAACATCTCCCGGAGCTCGACCCGATAGACTCCTCGGGTGAACGCATATATGGCGTTGTCTTCCGATATCTTCTCCATCGCGTTGCGTAGGAGAGTCCAACGCTGGATGTACTCGCGCAATGTCTCATCTTCACGCTGCTTGCAGGCTCGCAGCTCCTCAAACGAGGCAGATCTCTTGTACGTGCCGATGAAGTTGCGGACGAAGTCCTCTTTGAAGTCCTCCCAGCAGGTGTATGCGCCTCTCGGTAGGCTCTTGAGCCAAGCTCGAGCCGATCCCGAGAGCATGAGTTGTATGTACTGCATGGCAGTAGACGTCGATCCTCTTTGGCAGGTTACCGCCGTCAGGTAGTCCTCCAACCAGGCGGACGGTTCTTGCAGGCCATCATACTTGGGGTTTCCGAGGTTAACCTGAATCCTTTCAGCATTCTGGTTTCCCGGATGCGTCGACTGAAGCACAGTGCGCCGCATGGCTCGAAGTCATCATCGGACGACGAGCTGTCACTTTCCTCCTCTTGAACTGCTCGCCTAGAGCGGTTCCTGGTGACCTTGTTATGCGTGATGGCATTGCGCGCATCTTCGCCCTCGATGAGTTGGTAGCGTTCCTCGTGCCCGCGATTACCGCGGTTTCGCCGGTCGCGGGTGACGCGATTGTTTTCTTCTGGAGCTGCTCGCTCATTGTTGCCGCGTGTGACGTGGTTTTCTCGATCTCGGGTACGGTCGCCCGCTTCTCGAGTTTTTGTCTCCCGCCGCGGACTCGGCTGGCAGCGATTAACCGTGTTGTTGCCAGCTGCTACGGTTGCAACTGGTTGTGGCTCCTCAGGTACTAATGTCGTCCCCATTGTACTAAGGAACTTGATTTGTTGGCGATGCAGGGCTGCCCGAGGATCGCTCTCTGGCGGCTGTGTAGCCTGCAGGTATGTGGCCACCGACATTAGGACACCAGAAGCAGTCTTGGGGATAGGGATTTCCTGCTCGTCCACAGGCATGAAGGACGCCTCCAGATTATGGGCGACGTTGTTCCGATCTGTCTCTGGTATCCACAATTACCGCGGCTGTGCTTGGGGGTCACGGGATCGCCCTGAAGATTGGACGGACAGACCTGCCCGCCGCGCACTCGATATGCTGGCCTGCCTTCTGCGCTCCGCCAGCTCCGCCTTCGCGGCTTCCATCTTGAGGCTTTCTTGCCACAACAGGTACTGGTAGCACGCCAGGTCTTCTGGTGTCGCGTCGGCTGCCGGTTGGCCATCTGCTACAGCCTTGATTGCTTTTTCGCCCATAGCCTGGTTGATGTGAAGCTGCGTCCGCCCGTTCTGTAGGGTGACGACGTATGGGTAGTTCGGCTGGCCACCCCTATTAGGCGGAGTGTTTGCGGATGCCGTTCTTGCGGCGGCGGCTGCGGCGGCTGCGGCTCCTGCCATGGCCGTTTCCCCTGGTCCTGATGCTCCTCCTCCTGCAGGCACCATCATGTATACCTCGATCGGCGAGAGATACGGCGTCTGATCGTCAGAGTCGTCACTGAAGGCAGACTCGAAGGATGCTGAGGCTCCGCTGGTGGAGTACGCAGGGCTTGACGGAATAGATGAGATGTATGGCGCGACTGGCATCTCGGTCGTGCGCGCGAAGTCAACGGTTGGCGATGTAGATCGCGATGCTGCGGCCAAAGGCGATGCAGGTTCGTCGAGCGTTCTCTCCGCGAAATCCGCGCGGGGTGACAGGATGTCCACTGATGTAGTCGATGAAGCTGCGACTTCCGCCGATGAAGTCGATGAAGCGGCGGGTTCCTCCGATGCAGAAGGAGGTGCGTCCGTGAGACGGAGCGTGCCCCACTTGTTGACATAGAAACGCAGCTTGCCAAAGCTCGTCTCCACGCCAGCTTGCAAGTCCTCGAAAGCCGATTGCACGACTGGCGAGTGCGGGTGAAAACCCAGGGAGCCGAAGTAGATCGGCTGTTGCAGATCCGGCGAGTCGCCGATGGTCGCTGATGAAGCCACCGAACCCGTAGATCCAGCACCAGTCTTTCCCACAGACGGCGCCAATTGACGTGGGGTTACCACGCCAAATCCCTCGGATGACATCCTTGGGTTGAGAGAACGAGAGAAGAAGATGGTAGTGCTGGTGGATTCGTCGACTGACAAGCGGGATTTACCCAGGTTCAGGCCCCCGAAGGTAAAAGCCCTACGTCCTGCTTGTCTGGAATTGATGATGGATCTTACATAGTGATTACAATGGCGAGATCGTGAGATTAAATCTCTCTAGGGTTTGTGGCGATGAGTATGAGCGTACCCTAGGTCGGCGGCCCTCCCAGTCCTTAAAGAGTGGGACTGGTTCTCGGGTCCTATACCGACTAGGTTTACATCTGGGCCTACCGACCTAATATTTCTAGCCTTTCCTTCGGGGCCTCCTTCCTGGGCCTGATGATAGATGGGCCTTTTATTCTCTTCCGCACCAGGGTGGTCCATGGTGGCACACCCGAAAGGTGTACCCACGTCAAGCCCCATCAGCAAGGCAAGAGATAACCTAACCTTCTGTGCATATCTCATCCTATTGTTTTACACAAGTATTTTCTCCACCGTAATATTGCATTCGATTCCAATGTCAATTTTGGTCGATAGATAGAGTATCCTATTAATTGCATAGTTCCCTACACCATTACATGTTTTCCCTCCTATTATCCATAGGTTTGATATGTTGGGCTTAGTAATCACATCAGTTATATTTATGCTTAGCCATGCTTAGAGGGTGTTTGGTTAGGCTTTTTTCTTGGCTTTTGGCTTTGGCTTATAAGCCATAAAAGCACCTAATTAGGTGCTTTTGGCTTTTGGCTTTTGGCTTATACCATAGTAAAACATAAGTCAAAAGCCAAAAGCCAAAAGCACCTATTTAGGTGCTTTTTGGGCTTATAAGCCAAAGCCAAAAGCCAAGTAAAAAGCCTAACCAAACACGCTCTTAGTCGAATGTTGAGTCGTCCGGTGATTATTTCCATGATTGTGAAGTTGATGGAATGTTCGGACGAGGTGGAAACTTGTGGTACTTAATTAAAATGCTTAAAGGCTTGGATGAGTTGCCATCGGGGTTGGTGGTGTTTTATCTCATTCTTGCCGCCTAGGTGCGAGTTCTTGTCTCTTGAACCAAGATCGAGCGTGCTCCCATCGGTGGGGGTATGGGCCCCTTACTGACCAAATAACTTGTGCGGGCGTATCCAAGGGTCCTCTAGTTTGCGCTTTCCATTTGCGTGTGAGTTGCAGGATGGATGAAGGAGCGATGAGGACGGTGGTGTTTAGGATGTGGCGATGGGGCAGGGTGTTGAAATAGGCACTGAACTTGTCCTGTCGTCACGATGATCCTTGGATAGTCTCATGCGAGGTAAAGGTTTAACCGCTCCCACTCTGCCGGCTTTCCCCGGAAGAGAGCTAAACAGGCGAGCTGGACGGTACTGATGGTTAAACTAGTACACCCCTATAGGGTTTAATCTTTTCGAAAAGCCGTGTCCATGGTTATGGACAACTTGGGAATAGATTATGAGATCATAGAAAACATGAACCTAATAAAATATAGCAACCTGAGAGTGAAGGTTCATTTCCTCGAGGGTGATTCGAGGGAGTGCCTTGGTGGAGATGAGTGGTGGAATCTGGATACTGTTGGTTCGATGTGAACTGAATAATGAAAGTTTTACTATCTTATCCCCTTTCAAAAAACCTTCTCAGTAGTCGATGCTATGAGTCCTGTCTTTAAAAAGGTAGACTAGCTTTATGCAAAACAACTACTATACAGCTTTGAAGCCAATCATCTGAGCGTATATAGCTCTAGTAACCTTGTGAGTACGTCGTACTCAGCCTTGCTTTGTTGATTATTTTCTGTTTCAGAGGAGGACGTCACCGAACAGGAAGGTGGGTTCTTTGTTGACATCGACGAGTAGTCTGGGGTTCCCAGGTGGCAGCTTGGGACGTCACGGAACAGGCTGGCTGGGATATGTTATTGTAGGCCTCTTAGGCCATAATTTGGATTTTGTTGTTTAGACAACTAAATTCGCTTTCGCATGATGTAATGTTGGGTCTGTGACCTCTAATGTGTATTTTGCTATCTTTCTCATTATATGAGTTGAACTATGATCTCTTTGTGTCGTAGAGTCTATGATGTGCCAGATGTTCCGCGGTCTTGATCTCTTTATTATGCATCTATAGCTATGCCAGTGATTATGGCATGATCGAGGTGTTGCGTTGCCGATGATCCATTCCGAGCACGCCTGCCAAAGGTTTTGGCCTGGGAGTGGTAACCCCAGTAACCTTCGATTGTGTAGCATGACATGTGGGTTACATAGCATCTATGTATAATTCCGGGGTCGAGGCGCGGAAAGGAGCCACAACTCTCATGGAAAATGCTCTCAAGAGCTCTTTTTGTCAACTCATGCTCAATTGAGGTTGACATTATGGGTCGTGAGCCATTACACACGAAATTCCATAAAAAGAAATTGTGTGCATGGTACATGAATGCATCATCCATTATGACGCATCTCTCCATTTGCACATCACCAAACACACCAAAATCAAAAGGAATGTATGACATGTGTGGGTGGTCAATATGCAAAAGAAAGGGTAAATTCTCAACATGGCAAGAGGAACAATCTCCAAATTTTGAGAAAACTATGGGGGCATTCTCATAAGACATCATAGCAACATTATTGCAAACCAAGCATGTGAAAGAGAAATTGTTCAACTTCTTGGATGCAACAATGGGAAAAAATTCAAAAGTTTCATAACAAGGCATGTATATGGAAAGATCATCACAAATAGGTAATTTCGCATGATCAACATTGGTTTGAAACAAGGTAACACATGGGAATATGAAAGAAGCATATGTGACATCAAAAGGATCATCCATAGCATGCAAGCAATCACAAGTCATCATGTCCACTAGTGGGATCATGGCATCATCAACAACCATATGCGTACCGTTGTAGTCCCGCTCATGAGAAGTAGGTGTTGTGGTAGAGGTAGCGGCATCCATGTGTCCGACTTGTTCATCATGTAGACATGGGGTGGCATCGTCTTCATCCTCCATGTACATCTTCTCCATCATAGGCAACATCATGTCGAGGCTTGGCGTCTCATCATCCATGGAACCTAGTAGAACATGAGAGAACACACTAGAGGTAGAGGGTAAGTTGTTAGAAATCAAAATGGACTCACTTGACCTATCAACTACCTCTCCCAACTCAAGTGGTGTATCACTCATTCCCTCAAAGTGGAAGCACTCAACCTCACATATGGTGGAGGCACTCAACTCACTATCACTCTCACTCAAGTGGGCTAAGTGGCTCTCATACTCACATAGGATTGGTGCCATATCATCATTCGTGCACATAGCGATAGGCTCGGTAGTCTCAACTCCATTCACCGCCTTGGTTGAAGGGAAATCCCCATGCTCAACCTCTTCACTTGGCTCGCCATCACAAGTGGTAGCCTCTTCAATGCTCGCCTCCTTGGTCGAAGGGAAAATCCCATGCTTGACCGTCTTCTCGCCATCTTCATGGTCACCATCTTGTAGTGGCGTGAATAATATGCTCGGTGAATTGTCTTGTGAGTTCTTGAAGAACTTGGATAAACCGGCAACGAACTCCTCGCGGATGGTCTTGAGGTCGGTCATGAGCTTGTCGCTCTCGGCGTCGGCCTTCAGCTTGGCTTGCTCGATCTCGAAGTCGGCCTTGAGCTTGGCTTGCTCGATCTCGAAGTTGGCATTGCTTGTGTTGAGCTTGGTCTTCCACTCGTTGAGGTCGGCCTTGAGTTTTTCCAATTCCTTCGTGTAGCTTGATCTACTCTTAGACGCCCTTTTTTATTTGTGGCACGCGGATGAGACTCCATATGATGTGTACTTGCCGCCAACTTGTGTGTGGAAGTAGTTTCTTGATGGCGTGGCCTTGAGTAGCTTGAGTCCCCATAGTGACGTCGATGATGATCATGAGTAGACGTACGCCGATCAAGATCCTTTGTTTTCCTTGACGAAGACTCACGTGCATAGGCACCTTGCGTTGGCCGCCGTCTTGATGGTGATGTAGCTTGACGTCGAGGAGGAGGCCGCGTCTTCATGTCCTCTAGGCGAAGATTCCTTGAGCTCCGTCTCCTTGTGTCATCCTCATGAGGCGCATAGCCTTGTCGAAGATCATGGAATGATGTGTGTGCTTGATGGCGGTGGCGCTCTTGAGTTGGTGGCCTTGAGGATCGTCGAGGTGGGTACTCATCGTCGGTATCGTCGTCAACATGGTGTGTAGAGGCTCGTTGAAGATCCTTGACGTTGCTTGACGGTTGGGTATGTGCGTGAGCACTTTGCATTTGGGCATAGTAGTCGATGTGCAGCTCCACCAAGTCATTGGAGTTGTAGTCGTAGTAGTGGTCCACCATGGCGTTGATGCTTGTGGGCTCGAAGTCGGTGTAGCTCTCCATGTCATGGACGGTCGCGGCATCATACTCGTAGTAGTGGTGGTGCTCCGCCATGTAGTCCATGCTCGTGGAGGTGTCGATGTCATGGTCCACCATGTCATCCATGCTTGGCGCGCCGTAGTCGTTGTCGCTCATCATGCTCTCATCATCATGGCCTCCGTAGAACACTAGTAGGAAACTGCTTACAGCCGCTAGGCTACCGCTGGCGAACACAATAAACTGTTCGCCAGCGGTATATAGCGCTGGTGAACACGAAATATGAGGTGCGCCAGTAGTAATGGCGGGCTCGGACGGCCCCAATGATGCCAACTACCACTGGCGAACAGCACTACTCGTTCGCCAGCGGTACTCCACCTACCACTGGCGAACATGAAAGCCCGTTCGCCAGTGGTAGGCAGCACTACCTTATCTAGTTGTTACCACTGGCGGACGGTGATGCATCTAAAATGCATACATGAACTTTGCACTATAATAGTTATATTCCATTCATATTTGCATCATATAAGGGGTATATTACTATTATTTAATGATTTTTGGTAATTTATGATGATATCCCCTTTTTATGGAATTAATCCTGCGCAGGCAAAAAACCCCTATTTCTTTCCTTATTTGTTTCAGGACCTTAACGACGTCATAATGAGCTATAAATTTACGGGGGTCAATATTTTGGAAGGAGAAGATTTAGGAGCGAAAGAAGTCAACGAACGGAAGCCGGAGGACCAAGATGGAGGGTCCCATGCGGCTACAGTACCAGGCCGCGTGGGCCCATCCAACTCAGCCCTCGTGGCCCCATTTGCATCAATCCTTCGCCCAGAGGCTTCCTCGTGACCTAAAAATGCCTATATAAAGAGCCCCCCGACGTTCTTCGAAGGGAGAGCCGCCACACGAGAGAAACAAGAAACAGAGACCAGGAGGCTGCAGATTGGAGGGGGAAAACTCCGGCGGAGCCCTGCCGGAGAGGCCTCCACCTTCTCCATCGACATCTCCACCATCTCCATGATGAAGAGGGAGTAGTCCACCTCTGGACTATGGGTTTGTGGCAGTAGCATATGTATCTCTCTCTCTCTTGAGCTTCACTAATTAGCACCGTATGAGCTGCTGAACATGATTACGGTCACCGTTGTATTACCATTGTGGTGGATCTTTCTATGAGTTAATATATGTTGAGATTGCAATGTTATATTTCAGTTATGAAAGTAGATGCATATTATGTACCCCGTTCTTATATCCTTGTTATGATCAAGCATTTTTATGAGAGCGTGTGGGGGGGAACGTGTGCATTAGTTGGAGTAACGGGGGTGGTGAAGTGATAAGCTGACAACTTGAATATCATGATCCATTGGGTGTTTACCTTACTTTGTTGCCTCACTAGGGATAAACCAAAATACCATGTTGAAGGGTAGGAGGAGTGCCATGCCTCTACCTAAGACTAGATCCATCATGTGTTTATTTTCACTTCATGTCATTAATCTTAAAGCTATACTCTGATGTTATCTTAATTACTAAGGTGCATGATTTAGTTCACATCTTGGTGGAGTATAAGTGAGACTAATAATCAAAAGGTCTCTATGCTAGGACGTGATGCCCATATAACATGTCATTAACCTTGTTTGCAATCTCATATGTTAAATCTATGTCTACTCATTTGCCACACTATATTAAAGAGAGAGTGCATGTGTGAAACCATGAACCCCAGTCCATTTTTAATCATAAGAAACAACTTTCCAACCACTTTTAAGCATCTTTTACATTCAGCCATTTTAAAATCAGAAAATACAAAAACACTTTTACTTCTTGCATTCACATATAAAAACCCCAAAAATACCATCCATCATCCTTGCATACTTATTTACTACCATTGCATATTTATTTACTGTTTTGCATTCATTATCATCTTAATATCATTCTCACACCTTGTGCTTGACAACCACTTGGTGAGGTTGAGAGCACAAAGCAATCTATTTTGTTTGCAGGAAATCTAGAGAAGGACAAGAAGATAAAACCCACACTACTGATTCCCCGAGAGTTCGATATTAAACCCTCAAGTCACCTCCTTGGGGAAAAACTACCACTTCTACATACTCTGCCTTGGAGGCTCAACCTATCCCTAATATATTATCTTCCTTTTAGGGTATCAAGAGTACTTGTTGGCGTTGTTGAGGGAGAAGAACACTCTCATCAATCCCGTCATCACGTGTTTTTCTGGCGCCGTTGCCAGGGAATCATAGCTGGAAGGGTTTGTCCAAGGATATCACAACAAAGTCAACTTCATCACCAACTTGTGCTAACACCTAAGCTTGGGGAGGTTGCACCTACGTGAGCATCATCTTGTCCATCTTTACCTTCAAGCAAATTATTTTGTTTTATTTTCAGTTTTGCATTTTGTTTTGCATTAGTTAATTCGGTTTGCATTGTTTTAGTGTCATTTTATTTTCAGTTTTGCATTAAAAATTCAAAAACACATAAAAATCTGCTAAAATGGGTGATAGGACTAAGTTGTGTGACTACACAAACACTCCAAATGATCAATTTATTGCTAAACCTATTACCACACCTGAGATACAAGCTGATAGCTATGAAGTAAGTCCTAGTTTGTTGAACTTGATAAGTAGGGAGCAATTTGGAGGTAGTGTTGTGGAGGATGCCTCTATGCATCTTCATGATTTTGTTGAAATCTGTGACATGCAAAAATTTAAGAATGTTGAAAGTGATATTCTAAAACTGAAATTATTTCCTTTCTCACTTAGAGGAAAAGCTAAGGAGTGGCTGCATTCTTTACCTACTGATAGCATTAAAACTTGGAATGATTTGAGAGAAGCTTTCATTAAGAAATATTATCCTCCTGTTAAAATTTTGCAAAATAGAAACACTATTCTATCTTTTAGGCAAAATGAAAATGAACATGTTGCTATGGCTTGGGATAGGATAAAACTTATGCTTAGAACTTGCCCATCACATGGAGTTAATGAATGGACCATACTACACTCTTTTTATAATGGTCTGAATTACATGTCTAGAAATATACTTGATTCTGCTGCTGGAGGTGCTTTTATGGGAAAAACTATAGTAGAGGCTAAGAATATATTGGAAAGCATTTTGCAAAACTATAGTCAATGGCATACTGATAGAGCACCTAGTTCATCTAAGAAAGTAAACTCCATAGAAGAAACTCATGATTTGTCATCTAAGATGGATACTATTCTTGCTTTGCTTAATAAACCTAGTGTTGAAAATATTCCTTTGCAAGAACTTGTTGGTGATAATTCTGAAAATATTGATGTCAATTTCATTAGGAACTATGGAAATAATGGGTATGGTAACAACAATTATAATTCTTATAATAAACCTCCCTATGTTCCCAACAATCATCCTTTTGTTCCATATCCTAATGCTAATGATAAATGGAAGCCTGTGCCATCTAGTAATGATAATGTTGAGACTAATAAAATTCTTATGGAACAAGTTTCTAGTCATAATACCATGATACAAGAGTTGAATAAGTCTGTTGCTTCTATTAGTTCTGATATTAAAAACTTACAACTCCAAGCTGCAGGACTAGACAAAGCCCTTTCAAAACTTGCTGATAATCAAGCCACTTTATTGAGTATGTCTGCTGGAAAACCACAAGCACCACCTGTGGTTGGATTGAATTCTATTAATATTGCTGAAAATGCTCCTCTCACTTTGGAGGAAACTATGAATGAATTGCTAAACTATCCTGAATATCTGTTGCCTTTTATGTCTCATCTTATGGCTTTAAAAGAAGAAACTAATGAAACTAAATATGATGAAAGAAAAGTTGAAGAAGTTAAGATGCTTAGTGAAGTTAATGATCCCTTGCTTGATTTAAAGAATAGTAGCTTGCATGAATTAATATCTACCTTACAAAAATTTGCAAGTGATCCTTCTATTGATGTTAACAAATCTTGTTTTGGTTCCTATATTGCTAATCATGTCTTGAAAGAAAAAATTGCTAGATACAATCAAGAAGCTATGATACCACCTAAGCTTGGGGATGTATGGATCCCCAAGGTGCTAGTAACTATTGGAAAAGAGACACACCATGCCATACTTGATCTAGGATCTAGTGTCTCAGTTTTATCTAAAGAATTATATGAATCACTTGAATTAAAGAATCTTGAAAAATGCTCTATTGGACTTGCACTTGCTGATAATAACATTAAACATGCTTTAGGAAAAGTAAGTGATGTCTTGGTAAAGTTACATATGACTTTTGTTCCTGTGGATTTTCTAATCATGGATATGGAGAATAAAACCTCTAGTCCTATTATTTTGGGAAGACCTTTTCTTCGTACCACAGGGGCTATCATTGATTCAAAGGAAGGGAATGTGAAGTTTCAGTTTCCACACAAGAAATGCATGGAACACTTCCCAAGGATGAAGGACACAAATTTTAAGCTCCCTCATGAGCTTCATCTTCGGTAAAACAACAAGTAAGTAAGCCTAGCTATATGGCTATAAAGAAAGCGCTTTACGGGAGGCAACCCGGTTGTTTTTATTTGGATTTTCTTTGTGTCCTCTTGCTGTAACAAGAGATTGTTTTCTTAGTTTAGTTTCTGGAATTTTTAATAAAGTGCCAAGTTTTACCCATTTTGGTTGAAAAAGTTGCTATACCTATTCGGAGATTTTATTCCTGCACAGAGTCTGCGAACGGTTTAATTTTTAGTTCCTATTCTGTAATTCCAAATGAGCTGAGATTTTTACTGTAACTGAAACTTTTCATC
This sequence comes from Puccinellia tenuiflora, assembly GCA_012064385.1. Classification (NCBI taxonomy): domain Eukaryota; kingdom Viridiplantae; phylum Streptophyta; class Magnoliopsida; order Poales; family Poaceae; genus Puccinellia; species Puccinellia tenuiflora. The sequence goes on along the minus strand of QRDG01001660.1, from coordinate 625,664 downwards.
CTATGTATGTCTGAATTTTTTCAGATTTTTTAGAAAAGTTTAAGTTGGACAGAAAAATACGTTTTGCTGCTGCTGTTTTTCTGGACAGATTCTGTCCCATATTGTTTTATGCATAGTTTGAACTATTGAGTTGATCCAATTGAGTTTATGAGTAGGCATACAAAATTATACATTCTCTGGTCATTCATATGAATTTTAATCCATGGATTATATGCAGCAAAGAAATTTGTTTATTTATCTCTACTAATATCACCCCACAGAAAAGATATGGGAGAAATTGTGTTTTGAAGTTTTTTCACAGGGATTGGAGGAGATGAACCATGAGTTATCCAAGGATGGTGAAAACCATAAGCTTGGGGATGTGAACATCCCCACTGAACCAAAACACTCTCAGTTTGTACACGTCTAACTTCTGTTTTTCTATCATTGCACTTTATCGCATAAACTTGGAGCGTATTTTTGTTTGTTTTTCTTTGATCTTTATTTTGTGAGACCACCACACTATCTTTTATATATGAGAATGCTACTGGAAATTTGGTTTGAAATATCTTGCATGCTTTTATTGTATTGGGAAAGGGATGTCTAAGTTGATTTTTAATGACACATATAGTTGCATGATTCATGAGCCTCTTTATGAGTAATAATTTGCAAATGCTTTATCATGAGCTATCTTTTATTCATGTTTTGATGATGTATGTTATTTCACCTTGTTTGACATGAATTAGTTAGTTCCATGGACACTCATGCATGCATCTAGATGGTCATCTTTCTCCCTTTTGCTAGCCCAAAAATTTCAACAAGTAAAAACTTGTTTCCAACACCTTCAACCCAAGTTTTTCCAGTGAGTCCACCATATCTACCTATTAGCTTTATGCTATTCCAAGTATGTTTATCATGTTATATGTGTTATCTATGCCTCTAAATGAAAATGATGATGTTATTTATTGTAATGGTAAAAGTTGGTTAAAAAGCTCTCGCGAACTTGATGCACACTTTACTTTTATTGCATTCAAAAAGATGAACCATTGTGATTAATATTATGAAGATAGTGGCTTGATAAATGTTTAAGGTTGGGAGTTAGCTCATATGTGCTGTCACATGCAAAGCTTTCAACATGTTTCATCATTTGTTTAGTTGATATCATGTACTTTTGTCTACGGATGCCTATCATGACGAAATAAATATGGAAATAGAGTTAACTTTCCTGGAGGCCGGCTGGCTCCGCCTTGAGCTTTTGCCTCCTTCTTCCTCTTCTTGCCCATCTTCTTGGATTTCCTCTTGGCCATCTTCTTGACTCCATTGTGGGTCATCTTCCGGGTGGATCCTGAGTATACACAAGGTACCGGCATGAGGTAGCAAACAATTCAAAGGGAGGTCGAGATCACACATCGAGAGGAGCGAGGTCACCTTTTCATGAAGAGCTTTGACTCTTGATCTTGTCATTGGGCCAATCGGCATGTTGTCCATGGTGTTGTCCACATGTGGGGCTACAACATCTCCCCCCCCCCCCCCTTCGGAAAGAGTCGTCCTCGACTCGTCATCCTCTTGAACGCTTGCATCTCCGTGGAAGGGAGATAGGTCGGCGACGTTGAACGTGTCATGCACCAAGTACTTGGATGTTGGGATATCGATCTTGTAGGCGTTGTCGTTGATGCGCTTGAGCACTTTGAAAGGCCCGTCACTGCGAGGAGCAAGTTTGGATTTTCTTTCATGATAAGGGGTGGCCCGATCTTCTCAGTGAGCGAACGAAGGCGGTGGTGATGATGATGAAGATAACTAGGTGTCATCGATGAACTCTCCTTGCTAGATCCCTGTTGCCAATGCAGCAGCTCTCTACCCTTCGGATATTCACGACTTCACACTCTTGCGCACGTAGCCGTCGACCACGAAACGGTATATTTGCAATCTACTAATTCCCAGTGGAAGAAACAGATCACACTTCAATTGATGTTCAACTCTCCAGATCGATACGAATTGGAGATGTAGGATTTCAGAGGAAAGCTTAAAAGCTGTTCAACTAAAACTAGGGTTTATCTTGAACGTGGTCTAACTCTCTTGGGCGCAGCCAAGGGTATATATATGAGGGCAGGGGGTGCGGTAGCAGCCCAATGCGCCTCCTAAACCTAACCGGACTTGGTTTGACTCAAACTTGGATACAAACTGACCCAAAGTGTTGGGTTCAGCCTTAAGGCACGCAGGCCTGATGTGGCACCTGCCCCATGTGTGGCGTGGTGGCCTCCCTGGCCCTTGGACGCTGCCTCCCTCTCCTCCCTCGCGTCCTCTTCAGCTTGTGTACTCCACGCCTTGATCCTCTTGCTCCAAGTGCTGCAGCTCCTCGCTCCCTCGTGCTATGCCTTCTTCGTCAACGAACCTGAGTATGCACACAAACAAAGACTTAGGCAGTAAACAATTCTCATTAACGAAATATTCAGATTCTATTAGGAGTGAGTTCACCTGTTGTTCTAATAGCTTTGCACGAGCTCTTGTAATAGGTCCAATTCTGATTTCATCATTGAACTTCTTTGCAGCAACTTGGTGATCATCATCATGAGGTGAAGATGTGTCAAGTGTATGGATGTCCTCATCATCTCCCCCCCCCCCCTTCAAAAAGCGTCGACCTCGACGCTCCAAGGTTGTCTCCATCATATGGTGACAAATCAGCAACGTTGAAGCTGTTGCTAATGCCACCAAACTCAGCAATAGGAATATCAATCGAGTAGGCATTATCATTGATCTTAGCTAGCACCTTGTAAGGACCAGCACCACGCGGCTTCAAGTTGGAACTTCTGAGCTGTGGAAACCTATCCTTGCGCAGATGCACCCAAACCATATCTCCAGGCTGAAACAAAACTTGCTTTCTTGATTTGTTTCTTGCAGCAGCAATGTTCTTGCCTTTCTTCTCAATAGCCTCTCGTGTCTTCTCATGAATCTTCTTCACATAATCTGCTCTTTTTGATGCCTCCATATTAACTCTCTCATGCAATGGAAGAGGCAGTAAATCTAGTGGTGTGATTGGTTTGAAGCCATACACCACCTCAAAAGGACAAAGCTGGGTAGTAGTGTGCACCGCTCTGTTATAAGCAAACTCAACATGTGGCAAGCACTCCTCCCACTCACGCAGATTTTTCTTGATCATAGCTCGCAGCAGTTGTGACAAAGTTCTATTCACCACCTCCGTTTGACCATCTGTTTGAGGATGACATGTTGTGCTGAACAACAACTTCGTTCCTAGCTTCCCCCACAATGTCTTCCAGAAGTAGCTCATGAACTTCACATCACGATCAGAAACAATCGTCTTAGGTACTCCATGTATGCGTACGATGTCCCTGAAAAACAGATTAGCAACATGCGACGCATCGTCGCTCTTGTGGCACGCAATAAAATGTGCCATCTTAGAGAATCTATCCACTACCACAAAAATACTATCATGTCCTCTTTTAGTACGTGGTAAACCTAACACAAAATCCATACTAATATCTGCCCATGGCGTGTTAGGTGTAGGTAGTGGTGTATACAAACCGTGAGGCTTCAGTTTTGACTTGGACGTATTGCAAGTAACACAGCGCCTAACAAATCTGTCCACATCACGCCTCTTCTTGGGCCAATAAAAATGATCAGCTAGCATGAGTAACGTCTTCTCACGCCCAAAGTGACCCATCAATCCACCTGCATGTGATTCCTGCAACAACAACAAACGCACCGACGATTCTGGAACACATAATTTGTTAGCCCTAAACAAAAATCTATCATGGATGTGAAATTTATCCCATGCGTGTTTGAGCATACACAAACGATATGGTTCAGCAAAATCATGATCAGTTGCATATAAATCACACAAACTCTCTAACCCAGGAATTTTAACATCTAAATGTGTCAATAACATGTTCTTCCTAGATAGAGCATCAGCAACAACATTATCTTTCCCTTTCTTATGCTTAATGATGTAGGGAAACGATTCAATGAACTCAACCCACTTAGCAAGACGCCTATGCAAGTTAGATTGAGCTTTTAGATATTTCAAAGCCTCATGATCAGAATGTATGATAAATTCTTTTGGCCACAAATAATGTTGCCAAACCTCAAGAACTCTAACAAGCGCATACAATTCTTTATCATAAACAGGGTAATTCAATCTAGCACCAGAAAGTTTCTCGCTGAAATAAGCAATAGGTCTACCTTCTTGCATTAAAACACCACCAATGCCTATACCACTAGCATCACACTCAACTTCAAATTGCTTATTAAAATCTGGTAATGCAAGTAATGGTGCAGAAGTAAGCAAACGTTTGAGCTCATCAAATGCAAGGTCTTGGGTAGCGCCCCACACAAAAGGTACACCTTTCTTAGTTAATTCATTCAATGGTGCAGCAATAGTACTAAAGTCTTTCACAAAACGCCTATAGAACCCAGCAAGACCGTGAAAACTTCGTACTTGACTCACATTCATGGGAGTAGGCCAATTTTGAATTGCTTCAATTTTAGATGAATCTACTTCTACCCCATGCTTAGATACAACGTATCCCAGAAATATCACCTTATCTTTTGCAAATGTGCACTTCTCAAGATTAGCATACAATTTGGCATCACGCAACACTTGCAAAACTTGTCTAAGATGATCACAATGTGCAGATTCAGTTCGGCTGTAAACAAGTATATCATCAAAATACACAACCACAATTCTACCAATGAAATCTCTCAAAACATGATTCATTAAACGCATGAAAGTGCTAGGTGCATTAGTAAGACCAAAAGGCATAACTAGCCACTCATATAAACCAAATTTTGTTTTGAAAGCAGTTTTCCATTCATCCCCCTCCTTCATCCTAATTTGATGGTAACCACTACGCAAATCAATCTTAGAGAAAACAGCAGCACCACTCAATTCATCTAGCATATCTTCTAACCGTGGAATAGGATGACGATATCGAATAGTGATGTTATTTATAGCTCTACAATCTACACACATACGCCATGTACCATCTTTCTTAGGAACCAAAATAACCGGAACAGCACAAGGACTAAGAGAGACTCGAATATACCCTTTGTCCAATAGCGCTTGCACTTGCTTCTGGATCTCCTTAGTCTCCTCGGGGTTGGTCCTGTATGGTGCTCGGTTGGGAAGGGTAGCACCTGGTATGAGATCAATTTGGTGTTCAATGCCACGCAAAGGTGGCAACCCTGCCGGTACCTCCTCCGGAAACACATCATCAAACTCCAGCAAAACATTAGACACACCAAGAGAAACAGGTTGCATATCATTAGAAACTAAAACCTCGCCTTTGTACATAAGCACAAGCGGCATGGCTGTAGGATCCTCACTAAATTCTCTCATATCTTCTTTGGTGGCTAGTATTAGCAAATTAGGCACTCTCTCACTTTTCGTTATAGTATCACTCACAGCTATTACATTGTTCTCTCGAGCAGGGGGCTGTTCTACATTCACTTCTACTTTCTGACGAGACTCATTGACAATTTGCTGCGGTGACATGGGCTGCAAATTAATTTTCTTGCCCTTGAACTCCAAGTGATATGTATTGGCACGGCCATTATGTTGCACATGGTGATCATACAGCCAAGGCCGACCCAATAAAAGGTGACAAACAGTCATAGGAACCACATCAAACTCAATGGAATCCTTGTATGGTCCTATCTCAAAATTCACACGTACCATGTGGCTCACCTTCATCTCCCCATTATCACTTAACCACTGAATATAGTATGGATTGGGATGAGGTAAATATGTCAATTTCAGTTTGGCACACAACTCTTTACTTGCAAGATTCCTGCAGCTACCTCCATCAATGATAACTTTGCAAGCTTTATTGGGGCCAACAAGTGCTTTTGTTTGAAACAGATTGCAACGCTGGGAATCCACATGTGGCTGTACACTTAATGTGCGTGGTGAAACAACAATAATAGGGGCTGCAGAAGCAAAAGCATCCATTGCACTATCACTTGTATAGCCATCGTCATCATCATCATTAGGATCAGCATCATCACCTGTTTCATATTCATTATTCTCATTAATAAGCATGACTTTCTTATTAGGACATTCTCTCTTGAAGTGCCCTTTGCCCCCACATGTGTGGCAATTCATGTCCCTATTGCGTGCTGTAGACATAGACGAATCAGCACTAGCAGCAGATGCAGCTGGCCGCTTTGACACTGGAGCATTGGAGGCTGGCTTAGAGTAGGAGGGAGAGGCACGGCTGGACTGCCCCTCCATTGGTGCAACCGATGGTGTTGGTGCCCTACTAGAGAAACGCCCAGAACTAGTGTATCTTGCTTTGAATTGTGCCTCTTCCGCTAGCTGTGATTCAGCCTCCCTTGCATGGTGTAACAGCTCATTCATAGTGGTGTATTGGTGATGTCTCACAATTCCCTTGATGGTGAATTTTAATCCATGAAGAAATCGCTGCATAGTCATCTCAACAGATTCCCGGACACGTGCACGCTGCAACAACATCTCCATCTCCATGTAATATGCATCAACCGCCATAGTCCCTTGCTTCAATTGTGTCAACTTGTGAAAAACTGAGCGCAAATAATTAGAGGGCACAAAACGAGCTCTCATAACAGCCTTCATCTCACGCCATGTAAGAACAGGAACCTCATTGTCATCTCGACGGTTTTGCACAATACTATCCCACCAACGCAAGGCATATCCATCAAATTCAGAAGAAGCAAGCTTAACCTTCCTATCTTCTGTATAGTCATGTAAACGCCATAATTTTTCTATCTTCAGCTCCCAAGTAAGATATTCTTCAACATCCGGAGAACCCTCAAACCGTGGAATAGAAAACTTGGGTTTGCCGAGCCCATCATCATGTGCTTGGAGAGGGACACGTTGAGCACGTCCCACGGGAACAAAACCACGGGCCTGATTAGGATGAATACGCCCACGGCCATTAACATTCATATTTTCTCCCTGCACACTATCATCATCAAGAGCATCATCAAAGTGTTGTTGGTTCGGCTGTCTTTGGTCCAAAGTATGGCGCAAAGCATCAATGGATTGCTGTAAGGTTTGCACACTCGTTTGGAGAGTATCCACCTTGGTTTGGATGGCATTCACCGTAGTTTCGGTTTCTTCCAACTTGAGCTGCATTGCTTGTATGTCTCCTTCAACTGTGGTAGCCGACTTTTCAAACAGCCCAGTCAAGTGATCACGCAAATGCTCGTAGTCCCTCCATGTAACAGGAGTATCTGCATCCTTTTTCTGCATCACAACCTCAGCACTAGAAGACATGATTAGTATGTTAGTGCAAAAATCAAAATCGATATGGTGGTACACTCACAACTCACTCAGAACAACAAGAAAAGGTAATCTTAAAATTCCAAAGTGAATAGCAATACGTACCCGGTCGTAGAGATGACTAAATGCACTGATGTGATGAAGTGAATATCAGGGTATGAGAACGAGCACACGACAAAGCAGGGTGATATATGGTGGAGCTGTAGGTATGGAATCCTAACAACACCAACTTACAAAACCTATTTGCTGTTTGTGTGATACAGAATTCACCTACAGAAACTCACACAATTATGGAGACAAATGTGGCCAGCAACTATATGGAAGAATTTGTTGCAAAGCACTCGAAAGACACTAGCCAAGCTCAATGAAAACAGGCACAAGATTACCCAAAGGACTAGTGCAACAGCAATGTAAAACAACTCCAACTTGTAGTAACTATCAACAAAATTTCCGGCCTGTTATCTCTCTCTCTCTTTTTTTACTACTCTTTTCTCTCTTGTCACTCTTTTTGTATTTTTAATACTCTCTCACGTACTGCTACAGTAACACTAAAATACATTTTCACTGTAGCACATCTCTTTTGGCCACAATATGTCGCACCGCGGAGCAAAAAATTTTTTAGGAAACACAAAGCTGTGCAAAAACCTATTGAGCAGCCTGTGAGCAATTAAAAAGCTAGTCTTATAGGTAAGGTACCTAAATATATGTGTAGATAGGCTGTAGCTAAGTCTCACAAAGAGCAGATATGAAACCCTAATGAAAAGTGCAAAAACTAGACGCAACAGACTCGCTGATTACCGCGGCAGAGATTTGATGACTTTGCGTGCCGCGGCAGAAGTGGATTCCGAGTAGGAGAAGGACAGGGACGCGCGGCAGAGAAACTGCGCATTTTTTTTTGTGCCTCGGCAGGAAAACCGATCCGAGTCCGAGGAGAGATAGAAGCGCGGCAGCGTTTTGGTCGTTTTCGTACCAGCCGCGGCAGGAACCCGAGATCGACTAGGACAGGGAAACACGCGGCAGAGAAAACAGCAATTTTTGGTGCCGTGGCAGAACTCGATGCAAACTTGGAAAAGAAGCTAGACTAGTACTCGGTTAACTAATTTTTTTGGAATTTTCGAGTAGAACTCTAAACAGATAAACGAACACAACTCGACTAGGAACTAGAACCCTAAACCTAACTGAACAACTCGACACTAAAGAAGAAAAAGGGATGCAAAGATCACACAAAACAGCAACTAAGCAATGCAAATTGATGCGATCTAAGCTATGGCAAAGTTCTAAACCTAATTTTTTTGTGGCCTTTTCTGGATAGGAAGAAAACACAAACTAATCTACGGGTGGATATGTGGATGCTCACCGAGGAAACACTGGAAATCTGATACCAAGATGATAAGGGGTGGCCCGATCTTCTCAGTGAGCGAACGAAGGCGGTGGTGATGATGATGAAGATAACTAGGTGTCACCGATGAACTCTCCTTGCTAGATCCCTGTTGCCAATGCAGCAGCTCTCTACCCTTCGGATATTCACGACTTCACACTCTTGCGCACGTAGCCGTCGACCACGAAACGGTATATTTGCAATCTACTAATTCCCAGTGGAAGAAACAGATCACACTTCAATTGATGTTCAACTCTCCAGATTGATACGAATTGGAGATGTAGGATTTCAGAGGAAAGCTTAAAAGCTGTTCGACTAAAACTAGGGTTTATCTTGAACGTGGTCTAACTCTCTTGGGCGCAGCCAAGGGTATATATATGAGGGCAGGGGGTGCGGCAGCAGCCCAATGCGCCTCCTAAACCTAACCGGACTTGGTTTGACTCAAACTTGGATACAAACTGACCCAAAGTGTTGGGTTCAGCCTTAAGGCACGCAGGCCTGATGTGGCACCTGCCCCATGTGTGGCGTGGTGGCCTCCCTGGCCCTTGGACGCTGCCTCCCTCTCCTACCTCGCGTCCTCTTCAGCTTGTGTACTCCACGCCTTGATCCTCTTGCTCCAAGTGCTGCAGCTCCTCGCTCCCTCGTGCTATGCCTTCTTCGTCAACGAACCTGAGTATGCACACAAACAAAGACTTAGGCAGTAAACAATTCTCATTAACGAAATATTCAGATTCTATTAGGAGTGAGTTCACCTGTTGTTCTAATAGCTTTGCACGAGCTCTTGTAATAGGTCCAATTCTGATTTCATCATTGAACTTCTTTGCAGCAACTCGGTGATCATCATCATGAGGTGAAGATGTGTCAAGTGTATGGATGTCCTCATCATTTCATCTGGAAAACGGTCCTTGCGGAGGTGTAGCCACACAAGATCCCCTTCTTCGAATATCATGGGCTTCTTCAACTTGTTGATCTTGGTAGCTTGGCGCTTGGTGTGCTCCTCTAGAGTTGCTCGAGTTGACTCATGTAATGACTTCATGTAGTCGGCTCTCTTGTCGACGTCCATGTCGGTGCGCTCGTGTAGAGGAAGTGGTAGGATGTCCAGGGCGGTGTTGGGGTTGAACCCATAGACAACCTCGAACGGGCTTCGCTTGGTCGCCCGGTGGGAGGCACGGTTGTAGGCGAACTCGGCGTGCGGTATGCATTCCTCCCAACCTTTGATGTTTGGCTTGATTAATGCGCGAAGGAGAGTTGATAAGCTTCGATTCACCACCTCGGTTTGGCCATCGGTTTGTGGGTGGTAGGCGGTGGAGAAGAGGAGCTTGACTCCTAGCTTTGCCATCAATGCCTTCCAAAAGTAGCTTGTGAACTTGACATCTCGGTCCGAAACAATGGTCTTTGGCACTCCATGTAGACGAACGATTTCCCTAAAGAACAAGGTTGCAATGTGTGAAGCATCGTTGGTCTTATTGCAAGGAATAAAGTGTGCCATTTTAGAGAAGCGATCTACAACAACAAATATTGAATCTTTGCCACTTTTTGTTCGAGGTAATCCTAAGACGAAATCCATGCTAATGTCAGACCAAGGTGTGTGTGGAATTGGTAAAGGCATATAAAAACCATGAGAGTTCAACGTGGACTTAGCTTTGAGGCAAGTTGGGCAACGGCGCACCAAACGTTCCACATCACGCGTCATTCGTGGCCAAAAGTAGTGTGTAGATAGCATGGCGAGTGTCTTGTCACGTCCAAAGTGTCCCATGAGGCCTCCACTATGTGATTCCTGTAGAAGTAACAAACGGAGCGAGGACTCGGGGATGCATAGTTTGTTAGCCTTAAACAAGAAACCCTTGTGCAAGTAGAAATCATCGCATCCTTTGTCAATTGTGCACTTGGTAAAGATAGGACCAAAGAAAGAATCGGAAGCATAGAGTTCTTTAAGGTCATCAAGACCCAAAACGTTGATTTCAAGTTGGTTGAGTAAGATCATCTTGCGGGAAAGAGCATCCGCAACTATATTGTCCTTGCCTTTTTTGTACTTCACCACATAGGGAAAAGACTCGATGAATTCAACCCATTTGGCATGCCTTTTGTTCAAATTGGCTTGGGTTTTCAAATATTTCAATGATTCGTGATCGGAATGGATAACAAACTCTTTGGGCCAAAGGTAGTGTTGCCACACTTCCAAAACACGGACTAAGGCATAGAGTTCATTGTCGTATATTGGGTAGTTTAGGCGAGCACCATCAAGTTTTTCGCTATAATAGGCAACGGGACGGCCACATTGCATGAGGACGCCACCGATGCCAAGGCCACTAGCGTCACACTCAAGTTCAAATGTTTTGGAGAAATCCGGTAAAGCAAGTAAAGGAGCTTCGGTCAATCTCTTCTTGAGTTCATTGAAAGCCGATTCTTGAGCATTGCCCCAAATGAAGGGTACATTCTTTTTGGTAAGCTCATTCAAGGGGCAAGCAATTGTGCTAAAATCTTTCACAAAGCGACGGTAAAACCCAAACAAACCAAGAGCGCTACGAAGTTGAGCAAGATTAGTTGGTGGTGGCCAATTTGTGATTGCCTCAACCTTAGAGGTGTCAACTTCAATCCCTTTTGAAGAAACCACATAACCCAAGAATACAAGCTTGTCGGTGCAAAAGGTGCATTTCTTGAGGTTGGCAAAAAGCGAAGCATTCCGAAGGGCCAACAAAACTTGCTTCACATGGTCGACATGTTCATGCAAGGATTTGCTATAAACAAGAATGTCATCAAAGTAGACAACCACAAACTTGCCAATGAAAGTCCGCAAGACGTGATTCATAAGACGCATAAATGTTGAAGGAGCATTTGAAAGACCAAAGGGCATGACAAGCCACTCATAAAGACCAAGTTTTGTTTTAAATGCGGTTTTCCATTCATCTCCTTCATGCATACGGATTTGGTGATAGCCACTTTTCAAATCAATTTTGGAGAAGATAGTGGCACCACTAGGCTCATCTAGCATGTCATCAAGTCGTGGGATAGGATGTCGATACCTCACCGTGATATTGTTGATGGGACGGCAATCCATGCACATTCGGAGTGTGTCGTCTTGCTTGGGGACGAGGATGACCGGAACGGCGCACAGACTCAAGCTTTCACGAACGTGTCCCTTGGCGAGGAGTTCTTGAATTTGGCGCTCGATCTCCTTTGTCTCCTCGGGGTTGGTGCGGTATGGCGCTCTATTGGGTAGAGGGGCGCCGGGAATGAGGTCGATGTGATGCTCGATTCCACGGAGGGGAGGAAGTCCTTGAGGTAGCTCATCCGGAAAGACATCTTTAAATTCCTGCAAAATAGACAACATAGACGGAGGAACTTGGGTTAAGTCGTTAGTGTCGTTGCCATCTCCCTTGCATAAGAGCACGAAGTGGAAAGTGGATGGGTTTGCTCTCACTTCTCTCATCTCACTTTTGGTGGCTAACAAGACTACGCCTGGACTCATTCTTTTCCCTTTCTCACTCATATTTGGCTTGTGGCTCTCACTCACGTGAATGTGGTTCGCTCTCTCACCACTCAACTCACTAGGGGATTGTTTTTCTTGCGCTCTTACAATTGTCTTGGCATTGTCGGCGATGATTTGGCTTGGAGTCATTGGGCGGAGCACTAGGATCTTATTGTTCCATTTGAAGCTATAGTAGTTGGTGCGCCCATCATGAGTAGCGGCCTTGTCAAATTGCCAAGGGCGGCCAAGAAGTAAGTGGCAAACCGACATGGGTACCACATCACAATCCACCGTGTCCTCGTAAGAGCCAATCTTGAAGGATACTTGAACCGTGTGTTGGATCTTCACGGTGCCGGAGTCACTAAGCCATTGCACATGGTAAGGATTGGGGTGCTTCTTGTACGTCAAGTTGAGTTTCTCACATAGCTCCTTGCTTGCCAAGTTGTGACAACTCCCACCATCAATGATTACCTTGATTGATTTGCCGTTGATGCCGGCCTTGGTTTGGAACAAGTTGCATCTTTGAGCGTCATCACCTTGGTTGATTGTAGTCAAGACTCGAGTGACAACTAGAGTGGGGTTGGGGTCACCATCACAATAGATGTAGTCATCGTCGTCATCCAAGCGTTGCATCGTGGCCACCTTATTCAATGCGTGGTACTCATCTTCACTCATGTACTCATAGTCTCCATTGTCATTGACTATCATCACCTTCTTGTTGGTGCATTCAAATGACTTGTGCCCTTGACCTCCACACTTGTAGCAAGTGATATATGACTTGACGGCTTGTGGTGAGGGCGTCGTCTTCTTGGAGGTGGTAGTGGGTTGCGGTGTAGAACTTTTGGCATTGCCTTGAGCTTGGACTTGAGTCATGGGTTGTGTTGATCATGAAGCTCTAGTGGCGAAGAAGGACTTGGCCTTGACATACTTGAGCTCTTCGGCAACTTGGCGCTCGGCCTTCATGGCTTGATGAACGAGCTCAACAAGGTTCTCATAAGGTTGGAATTCCACTATCTTCTTGATGTGGTACGTGAGGCCGTTCAAGAAACGTGCCATTGATTGTTCCTCGGACTCTACAATGTCTGCACGGGAGAGAGTGGACTCCATCTCCTTGTAGTACTCATCGACCGTCTTGAGACCTTGCTTGAGTTCTTGTAGCTTCTTGTACAAATCGCGTGCATAATGATGTGGCACAAAGCGCTTGTGCATTTCCTTCTTCATGTCATTCCATGTGTCGATTGGGTCTTCAAAGGATGCTTGGAGTTGTTCCCACCATAGTTGCGCATAGCCTTCAAACTCGAGGGATGCGAGGTCAACTCGTTTGTCTTGCGGCACCTTGTAGACTCGAAATAGTTTGGAGACCTTGGATTCCCATGCAATATAGTCTTCCGGGTCGTTGGTGCCATGGAACTTAGGAATGACGAGCTTGGGAGGATTAAAACGGTTCTTGCGATCATCCTCATCATCATGGTGTCGATGGCGGTCTCGGTGACGATGCCTTTGATGGTGGCGCGGCACATAATCCTCATTGTCTTCAAGATCAATATGATTGTCGGCCAATGGCACTCGGCGGGCTCGATGTGGGGGTAGGTCATGACGATGATGTCGATTATCTTCATAGCGGTGTTGGGGATCCAAGTTAGCATTTGGAATTGGTATCTCTTGTCGATGACGATCTTGATGGTGTTGATGGTGTATGATCGCTTGGGGGTGCGGCTCTTCTTGACGATGTTGGTCTTGGTGTTGGTGATTGTCCAAGTTCGCTTGTGGAGGAGGCATGTCGTGGTGTTGACCTTGACCAATCTCACTTGGGCCTTTCCTTCGTACGGTGGAACGATGTGAAAACCTTGAGCTTGATCGCGAAGAGTGCCGGTCTCGTCTCTCGAGAAGCTCCTCGAGACGAATGGAACGCGCCTTGTTCTCACGTTGGTCGTCTTGTATTTGAGCGAAGCGCTCGGCGTTTTCACGTTGTGCGGCGTGATGGCGCTCCTCGTAGCGGCGTAAGTTGTCGTCGATGTACCTCCTCAGGGCCTCCGCTTGTTTGCCGAAGTCGGCGTCTTGTTCTTCCCTAGCCATGATAAGCAAACACAAGTGATATGTGGAATATGTGGTGGCTAAAAACCGCTCTTACCTTTGGTTGATAGTATTGGACAAGTGGACTCGCCTTCCGAGATGATGGTGACACAAGAGTAAGAGTGTTTGATTAGCAATCCAAAAGCGACTCACACACACACTTATGAGGAGCTTAGGTAAGGCAAAGTGGCAAGAAATCGAAACGAAACAAACGAAAAGGCTATTGCAATAAGTGGAAGATAACCATAAAGATCAAGAAACAAAAGAGACTAACCACACAATCCGAGAAACAAAGGAGACTCACACGTGGAGACAAACGTGGATGGTGCGACTATAGGGAGGAGCAACTTGGACCTAACGAAGACTATGCTCGTGCCGCACCACCTCTCGAAGGACAACTAGCTCAAGTGTATGGGAAAGAGCACCCGATTTGCACAAGTGTACCCATTTCTCTATTGGTTATTGGAGCTTGAGGATGACTAGGATCACGGCTCGGCTTTTTTTTTTTGAATCTTTTCTATTTCTCTTTTTGCTTTATGCTTTTGCCCGAGCCGGGTCCGCTACAACTAGATGCTCACAAGATTATGATATGGTCACTTGGTGTCACACTAGTGCAATGCTCACACTATGAAGAGCTAGCTCCTAGGAAAAAGTTTCGCGAAATGGAAGGAGATGTCGGAAGCTATACCTTTAATGCCATCGAGGTAGCGATGAAGCGACACGAAGATGAACTCGGTGAATAGTCGTGCGGCGGTAGCACCGGTCGAACGGGCGGTAGGACCGATTGCGGGCGGTAGTACCGGCCGTTCGGACGGTAGTACCGCCGGCGACGAATTGCGCGGCACGCTTGAACTTGGAGCGGAAAAGGCCTCCGGAAAACACCAGCGGAAAGTGGGGAAAAGGTCTTAAGCACGAGATCCGTGGATCAAAACCACAAATCGCTCACCAAATCGAAAGATCGAACGAAATCCATATGGGCTATATTTTTTTTTTGAATTCGAAATTGGTATGGGAAAGAAAAATTTTGGTGGAAAAATGGCTAATAAAAGGTGGAAACACGATCCAAATCCGTGGAAACCCTTACTCTTGATACCAAATGATGTAGGGCTAGGCCCGATCTTCACGGATTTGAGGGGAAAAGGGGGATGAACACGAAGAACACGGAGGGTAGCGAGGGAGATTCGTGGGCAAAACACAAGGATAACTAGCAAATCCTGCTGAGAACTCCACCCAACAACAAACCCTCAAAAAGGTAGCCTTTGGATCGAAGAATCAAAGCCAAACTTACTCTTGTTGAAACCGATTGCTCTTACCGGCCGGTCCACCGATCCAATAGAATCACCGCAGTGAAAGATTGGTTTGCACTACTAGAGACACCGCAGTGAAAGAGTAGCAACAACAAGATCTACCTCAACGAGGCACCCTAGCTACGAGGGAGGAGCATAGCTCACACAAGCCTTAAGTTCAGTCTGACCTCAAATGGGAAAAGGGGAGAGCTATTTATAGTCTTAGTACAAAACGAGGCAGGAAGGTGGGGATCCGGCCTGGAAACCGGCCTAGGCCGGCCTGGAAACCGGCTGCGTCGGGTGGAGACCCGGCCTAGGCCGGCCTGCGTCGGGTGGAGGGACGGCCTGGAAACCGGCCTAGGCCGGCCTGGAGGCCGGTTGCGTCGGGTGGAGGTCCGGCCTGGAAACCGGCCCGGGCCGGCCTGGGGGCCGGCTGCGTCATGTGGAGGCCCGGCCTGGGGGCCGGCCTAGGCCGGCCTGGAGGCCGGCCGACTCGGGTGGGGGTCCGGCCTGGGGGCCGGCCCAGGCTGGCCTGGAGGCCGGCTGGCTCCGCCTTGAGCTTTTGCCTCCTTCTTCCTCTTCTTGCCCATCTTCTTGGATTTCCTCTTGGCCATCTTCTTGACTCCATTGTGGGTCATCTTCCGGGTGGATCCTGAGTATACACAAGGTACCGGCATGAGGTAGCAAACAATTCAAAGGGAGGTCGAGATCACACATCGAGAGGAGCGAGGTCACCTTTTCATGAAGAGCTTTGACTCTTGATCTTGTCATTGGGCCAATCGGCATGTTGTCCATGGTGTTGTCCACATGTGGGGCTACAACACAAGGTGACGTGGGAGAACTTCTTGAATAACACCTAATCATGTATCTTCGTGTTCCCATCATTTCTTGATCAACTATGGTCTTGTTGGTCGTATCCGGCCTAGTTATGGCCTCATCATCCTCCCTTTCTTGAAAATTAAGCCGTCCTCGGCGCTGTTTCTTCTGAAACAGGAATAACAAAAGAGACAAAGTGTACACATGGTATATGTATATGTCATCCATTTTTATATCCCTCAATTGTTGCACATATGACACATTTATGTGGTGGTAATTGTCATGTCTTGAGAAATATAAATTCAAAGAATGATCAACAATAAAAACCACATCAATCTATTGCAACGCAGTTTGCAAATATAAGTGAAGCTCTTATTCATATGATCAGATTCGCAATGCTTATCATTAAACCATCCCAACAACGGTGCGTAAAAGTTCAATGTATCATAATGTGAAGCCACAACTTTCTTAGTTAAGTAATCGTGTTTCAAGTTATTTGACATAAAATCAGCACCAATATTGGAGGTCATATCAAAATGATCAAGCATTTGCACCAAACTATTCTTTTTCAAAACAGCAAGGTCATCACATGTTATGAAAATTCTACACACCAAAAATCCATTGTCTACACCATACTCTCCGATCAAGTTAAATGTAACATTAGGTGCATAAACATTGTTTAAACATGTGAGTTCAGCTATCTTATTTGTAGCATGTGAAAAAGACATAGGTGTATCCATGATTATAGACCATAATGAAGTATCATAAGCAACCTTAGCGAAAAGCTCATCATGTTCAAACAATTTTATGTGATCCAAATCAGATTTAGTAGACAAGACACACTATTCATTCTCATCAGCAATTATTTCAGGACACACACACAAATCAATAGAAGAATTAAATTCAGCAATAGGTGCACTCGAAACATCATCTATCTCACTTGTTTGCGCACATGGTAAATTCAAATCAGTAGCAATGTCCTCTAACACTGGTGGTGTGACCAAATCAGCAAGAAATTCAACACAAGAATTATCTAAAGAACTAGAGGATAAATCAATGTCATGCCGAGAAATATCATTGTTACCTTTATTATTACCATTTATGTATGACTCAGATTGTGTAGGTGTTGTCGGCGGCGGCAGTTCACATGTTGGAGGCGGGGTAATACTATGATTAGCAAACATGGTTCCCATAGTAGGTGCAATGGTGGAAGTGACAACCGACCGAACTCTTGGGCTATGCACCTGACGCTTAGTTATCGTAGCGGCAACGCTTCTCTTTATTTCCTGTTCAGCTTTGCAACAAAGACAATACAAACGATCCATAGGATAACACTCCTCATGAATTAGCATGTCCTGAATACCATGGTTTAACCCTCTCCAAAATCTATCCATAAAGTCTTCTTCATTTCCTTCTACGAATGCATGCAACAAGGTAGTTTCTAAATCATCATAATATTCTTTTACACTTTTATTACCTTGTTTCAAGTTTTGCAATTTCTTAACCATGTCACGAGTGTAGTATGATGGAACAAATCGATATCGCATAGCAAGTTGTAGATCATGCCAAGTAGTAGGTATATAATCAGGATTTGATCGACAATATTCATTCCACCAAATAGATGCAAAATCAGTGAATGTACTAATGGCAGTTTTTACTTTCTCACACTCAGAAAAATTATGAGTCACAAATATAGCATTTAACTCAAATTCCCATTCAATATATATATATATATCAGGATTATAACGACCCGCAAATGGTGGCATAGAAAGAATTACCTGATCATGTGCATCGTTATGCGTTTTTACCTCCCGTGATGGTTGTTGCTTTTTTGTAGGTGGTGGCAAATCTCCAACTATCGACACAGCCCAAGAACTCCTAACTCCGGAACCTGCCATGATTAGTAGAACAAGAAACAAATCACAAGTATATGTTCCTATCAACTATTGGGATGTGGTGGCAAACACGCAATCCGTCAAGCAAAATATGAAGCTCTTACAAGTTCCTTACCAAGCAGGAGGGCGTCACGGCAACCACAAAGATCAGCACCCCAAAGATTGGATAAAGCGATTGCCAGGCGAGAGCACAATGCACGTAGTAGAAATATGTGGAGCTATAGGTAGGCTTATATATATATGTGGAACCACAATCACGTTAGTCAATGTAAAGTTGAAAATCTGCTCAAACTATGTTAAGTGCTTTTTCTAGGCTAGACCGTACTAGAGACGCGAGCTTAAGACACAAAGATAATCATGAAAAGATGGGCTGAGAGGAATTTTTTTTTGCGCTGTAGAAATAATAGCTGCGGTGAACTTTCACGGCCGGAGAAACAACTGATTCAGAGGATATTGCGGAGCAACAATTATTGGCCGAAACAAAAACCTGATCTATATTTTTTTTTCCAACTCCACGTCCGAGGCAGAAGAGGCGACCAAGATGAAGATACGAAGCTGACTCCCCAATAACGAATCAGCAATATTCTTTTTTTTACCGATCCGCTGGAGAAAACAACCAGATGCAAACTTTCCAAACCGATCCAACCCAAGGAATGATCACAACGAACAGCGGATTGATTGCCTCAAACGTGAGATGATTACCATGTGTGCGCGGCAGCAAATACCAAGACACAAGATTTTCTTGGAACCTGTACGCACAAATTGATATGTCAATCTGCCCAAGTGAAACCTGTACGTCAAGGTACTACTCCACAAAGCCAAGATGAGATCGCCCTTTTTTCTTTCTCCTTTTTTTTACTTGCCGTTCGAAGCTTTGGAAAGCTAACAGAACACGGACTGAACTTTCTTGGAACGTGAAACCCGAAACCAAAATCCTTGACCGGCACTTTACTCCTTTTTTTTTTGGCCGACACAAACAGATCAAGGATGGATCTCTTGTATTAACTAGAGCTGAGAGAGAAAGAAAAAAAAATCGGCAGCCAAACTAACTTATCTCCACGATCCCTTTTTTCTCTCTCTACGGGCCGAATTGTCCCGACCCAACGCAGGGTAGAAAAGCGAGGCAAAGGCGCAATCAGCTAGAGGCAATGACAACGGGATTTGACGGAAGGTGTCGAAATAAAGGGATGATGAAGGCGTGACCAAGAGTGTGGCGAGGCGGCGACAACAACGGTGGTGGCGATGAAAACAGTGATAGATGACGACAGAGAAGATATATGGTGGAGACAAACGTGCGGCGGAAGATGATGAAAAGGAAAAACAGCGTGACAAAACGTGACTAGAACTCGAAACTCTAAAAGACTAGACACTAAAAACCAGCAACTCGACACACGATGCAACAAAAATTCAACAAAACAAAACTAAGTGATTTGGCAAAAGGCTGAAACTGGTTGTAGGATAGGGTGATCTAATCTAAATATTTTTGTGTGGCTTTTTCGTGGATTATAGGT
Organism: Puccinellia tenuiflora; assembly: GCA_012064385.1. Classification (NCBI taxonomy): domain Eukaryota; kingdom Viridiplantae; phylum Streptophyta; class Magnoliopsida; order Poales; family Poaceae; genus Puccinellia; species Puccinellia tenuiflora. The sequence continues at coordinate 605,981 of QRDG01001660.1, read as the reverse complement.
ATGAAAAACAAATCTAATCTAGGGATAAATTTTCTCACCGAGCAACCTGAAATCTGATACCACTTGATAGGGCAAAGGTAGTCCGATCTTTCGATGAGATAGAGATACGTCGATTCTGGTGGAGTTCGACCTTGGCGATCCGACTTCCACGTACTAGTATGCAGCGCCTATGCAATCGCTAAACCAATCTCCGGGAGTTACCGATCCTGCAGCAGCACGATCAGCCTGACCAATCGATCTAGTTCTACCTGCGATCGAGGAACAAGTAAGAACCAAAGATGCAATCACGAAATTGCGGATGAAGTATGAGATTTATTGAAAAGGTGGGATTCCGTAAGCGGTCTTGATCTGGTCGTTGGACACAAACCGAGTACACGAAGTTGCAGCAGTTGGCTAACTTTTAACTAAACAAAATCCAAGTCTAAACGATGACCTATGGGGGGTATATAAGGAGGAGAGCCTTGGGTGGCGGCCAAGGAGGTGGGAGCACGCCCCAAGACACCCAAAACTGAACCCTAATTCGTACAAGGCCTTTGGACCCAATTAGAGGTGACGCAACACCTTTTGACTCGAAATCTGGCCCAGTTTCTGCAATAGCCTTGTACTGTTTTGGACGCCAATTTATGCTCGTAATGAATTTGGAGGTGTGGCCAATTGTGTTGGAAAGTTCACGAGTTCCTCTTTCCAACAAAACAAGAATCACCCAATTCGGAGTCCGGATGCAAAAGTTATCCTCGTTTGAAGTCAGGTATATTTCTGCAGTCCGAATCTGCGTCGCGAACGTGAAGAACTTGATCTCTAACTCCTTTTGGAACCAAGGTGACGTGGGAGAACTTCTTGAATAACACCTAATCATGTATCTTCGTGTTCCCATCATTTCTTGATCCACTATGGTCTTGTTGGTCGTATCCGGCCTAGTTATGTCCTCATCATAGGGGTAGGACTTGGACCTGCGTGTTCCTTTTAGGCTGAACCCGATTGGGTCGGTTTGTATCAGTTTGGGTTGCACCCCAACCCGAGTCAGACTAGTCATGGTGCGCCTCAGCCCTTGGGCCGCACCCTTTCCTCTTTATATACCCCTTGCTGCGTGTTGGAGGGTTAGACTACGATAAAACTAAAACCCTAGCTTTCTAGATTGAACTGCTAAGCATTCATCTTGAAGTATTGTTACTGCTTGCAAATTCTGCGTGTTATCTGCTGTTCCATTGGGAATAAGGAGGTACAGGACCACTTGTAGTCGGTGGCTACCTGTGCAAGCGTGTGGAGTTGAGAATATCCTTGGGGTTGCAATCTGTTGCATTGGCAATAGGGATCAGCCGGGAGAGTTCATCAGTATCACACGAGTTATCGATCCATCAATCCATCCTCTACATCACCATCTCACTGAGAAGATTGGGCCAACCCTTATCATCTTGGTATCAGATTCACAGGTTTACTCGGTGAGATCGTTTCATCCCTTTCGTTTGAGTGATTCTATTCCTATCCAGAAAAAGCCATACAAAAAAAAGTAGGTTTAGATCGTGCCATAGCCTTAGATCAGCCCAATTTGCATCTCCTAGTTGCTGTTTGTGTTGGTCTGTGTGTTCCCTGTTTTTCTGTTTTTAGTTTCGAGTGTCTAGGTTTAGCGTTAGGGTTCGAGTTGTTGTCGAGTTGTTTCTGTTTTTCTAGCTGCATCTATACCGAAAATCCCACAAAAATAACCTACCCGAGTTGCTTTCCTAGTTGGATCCGAGTACTTCTTCTATTTCCTACCGCGACACACATCTACCAAAAATCCTGCCGTGGGAATCCCTAGTTCTACTCGGATTACACTCCTACCGCGGCACAATTTTCTTCGCAAAACGCTGCCGCGGCCAGCCCTAGCTGTACTCGGAATCCGATCACTGTCGGGTCACCAAAAAGCCCAAATCCCGGCCGCGAGCCCTACTACAAATTTTCTGCATTGGCCTGCCGTGATCATCTAGTGAGTCCTTTAGTGTCTTCTTTTATTTTTTTTCTTTGCAATTTTCACTAGGACTTCACTCCTGAACTTTGCGAACCTAGACACAGCCTATCTACACATACAATTAGGAGCTTACCCATAAGACTAGCTCTTTTATTGCTCACAGGCTGCTCAATAGGTTCTTTGCACGATTTTGTTTTTCCTGCAAATTTTGCTCCGCGGTGCGACATATTGCTGCTCAATTTTAGCTACAGTGCCCGTGAGAAATATTTATATATCCAAAAGAGTGGAAACATCAAAGAGAGTTTAAAAAAAAGAGAGAAAAGAGAAAAATCAAAAGAGGCCGAAAGTGAAATACATACATTGGGGAGTGGAGCTATTTTTGATCATATTGACACTACCTTGAGCAATCTTGTGCCTGTTTCTCTTGAGCATAGCTAGTGTCTTTCGAGTGCATTGCAAAATTTCTATCCATATATTTGCATTGCCACTTTTGTCTCCATAATTGTGTGAGTTTCCTAGGTGTGTTTTTTTTGTATCATCACAAACAGCAAATAGGTTGTGTACGTTGGTGTTGTTAGGTATCCCCACCAAGCTCCACCAAATACCCTGTTTGTCTTTGTGCTGGTTGTACACCTTGATATTCTCTCTTTCACATCAAGTCACATTAGTCCTGCTACTTGGTGTGTAAGTCTTTCTATTCACTTTGGAACGGTGAGATACATCTGTCTTTGCTGCTTTTGAGTGAGTTGAGAGAGAACACCACATATACTTGTTTACTTTTTCACTAACCTATTAATCATGGATGATTCTAGTGATGCTCTTGTGCAGCAAAAGAAGGGTGCTGATGAAGTGCTGAAGTGGGCTGAATATGAGGCATTGCGGGATTCTTTAACACAGAAGCTTGACACGGTTAATGGAGAGTTGACAACCAAACTTGAGGACTTTAGTGGACATCTTACTGAGAAACTACAACATGTTGATATTTCCATTGGTGGTCTGGTTACATCATCCGAAGCCCAACAAAGTCAACTCAATACTTTGCAAATGGCGGTGACAACCGTGACACAACAACTGGCTGATTTGACAACTTTGGTGAATCAAAGGCTTCCCAATCCCGGGGACGATGATAGTGTGCATAATGCTGGTCATGAGGCGCATGAAGATGCCAATTATCCAATTGGCCTGGGGAGAGGCTTTGCACCAATTCATGGCCGTGGGGGTCATATGCATCAAGCAAGGTGAGTACCTCTTGCTAATGCTCCTGAAAATCATTGAGAGGATGATGGTTTGGGCAGAATCAAATTTTCTATTCCACAATTCAGTTTTGATACTAATGATGTTGAAGAGTATCTCAGGTGGGAACTTAAATTGAGAAGTTGTGGCGCTTGCATAACTATACTGAGGATAAGAAAATTAAACTTGCCTCTTCTGAGTTTGAGGGTTATGCACTGCAGTGGTGGGACAATATTGTGAGACAACGAGCACACGATGGTGTTCCAGAAATCATTACTTGGAGGACCATGAAGCAAGTCATGAGGGACAGATTTGTACCATCTAATTATGTTAGATCACTATATGACAAGTTGCAAAATTTGAGGCAAGGCACGATGACAGTGGATGAGTACTTTAAAGAGATGGAGTTGATCTTACAACGTGCACGTGTGAGAGAGGAGCCAGAACAGACTATGCAACGTTTCCTCTCAGGTTTGCAATATAAAATCAGAGGTGTTGTGAGACATTACAATTATCATGATATGAATGAATTGTTGCATCATGCCAGAGAGGCTGAATCACAATTGCTAGAGGAGTCTAAATTTGCAGCTAGAAATACATCTAGGAGTCGGTTTTCTGCCCCTTCGACGTCAACACCATCAGCCCAAAACTCCTCTATGCATGGTACACCACCTAGCAAGGCTGATTCCAATGCTTCTAATACAAAGAAGTCACCGCAACCAGCAGCAAGTTCCAGCAATTCTAATGCATCTACAGCCCGAAATAGAGATATGAATTGCCATACTTGTGGAGGAAAAGACCATTTCAAGAGAGATTGTCCAAACAAGAAAGTTATGCTTATTAATGAGGACAATGAATATGAAACAGGTGATGATGCTGATCCTAATGATGATGATGCGTGTGATGATGATGATGGTCCTATTGATGCATATGCTACACATTATCCTACTATTGTTTGTACACAAACTTTGAGTGTTACTCCCAGTCCTGAAAATCAAAGATGCAATTTATTTCAAACCAAAGCTGTTGTTGGTCCTCAAATGGCTTGCAAGGTTATTATTGATGGCGGGAGTTGCAGAAATTTGGCAAGTAGAGATTTGTGTGCAAAACTGAAATTGAAGTATATTCCACATCCTCATCCTTATTATATCAAATGGTTAAGTGACAAGGGAGAGATGAAGGTGAGCCATATGGTGAAAGTGGAATTTCAGATTGGACCATACAAAGATACCATTGAGTGTGATGTGGTACCTATGACTGTTTGCCACATGTTGTTGGGAAGACCATGGCAATTTGACAGGAATGTTATACATCATGGAAGAGCAAATACATATCAGCTCACTTGGCATGGGAAGGACATAATGTTGCGGCCTATGACACCACAGCAAATTGTAAATGAGTCTCGTAAAAAAACAGAAGTAAATCTTGAAAAAGAGAGTGAGAAAGTAGATAGATGAGAGAATAATATTTCTGTGAGTGAAACTAGCAAAACCAAACCGAGTGGTAAAATTAATTGTGAGGGAGTGAGCCTATTTTGCATGTTAGCCACCAAAGAGGACTTGAGAGAATTTAGTGAGGATCCTAGTTTGCTTCCTATCGTGCTTATGCACAAGGGAGAAATTTTGGTTTCTAATGACATGACCCCTCTCTCTATTGGTGTTTCTACTGTGTTGCAGGAATTTGATGATGTGTTTCCGGATGACGTACCTCCTGGTTTACCACCATTGCGAGGGATAGAGCATCAAATTGATTTGATACCCTGGAGCAACATTGCCCAACCGAGCTCCCTACAGGACAAATCCCCAAGAGACAAAAGAGATTCAGAAACAAGTGCAAGAGCTTCTTGACAAAGGTTATATTCGCATTAGCTTGAGCTGTTCCTGTTATTTTAGTTCCTAAGAAAGATGGTACTTGGCGCATGTGCGTATATTGTAGAGCAATTAACAACATCACTATTTGTTATCGTCATCCCATTCCACGATTGGAAGACATGTTAGATGAATTAAGTGGTGCTGCTGTTTTCTCTAAAATTGATTTGCGTAGTGGTTATCATCAAATTAGGATGAAAGAGGGGGATGTGGAAAACAGTGTTCAAAACAAAATTTGGTTTATATGAGTGGTTAGTAATGCCTTTTGGTTTAACTAATGCACCTAGTACTTTCATGAGATTAATGAACCAATTTTTGCGAAATTTTATTGGCAAATTTGTGGTTGTGTATTTTGATGACATACTAATTTACAGCCGCAATGATATTGAACATGTTGATCATATTCGACAAGTTTTGCATGTGTTACGTGACAACAAACTCTATGGTAATCTTGCTAAGTGCACATTTTGCAAAGATAAGGTCATATTTCTGGGATATGTTGTTTCTAAGCATGGAATTGAAGTAGATGAATCTAAAATTGAAGCTATTAAAAATTGGCCTATTCCCATGAATGTTAGTCAAGTAAGAAGTTTTCTTGGGTTGGCTGGTTTTTATAGAAGATTTGTGAAAGATTTTAGTACTCTTGCTGCACCTTTGAATGATCTTACTAAGAAAGGTGTTCTATTTGAATGGGGTGTGACACAAGATATTGCGTTTGATGAGATTAAAAAACGTTTGATTTCAGCCCCATTGTTGATACTTCCTGATTTCCATAAGCAATTCGAAATTGAGTGTGATGCTAGTGGTATTGGAATAGGAGGTGTGTTAATGCAAGAGAACAAACCCGTGGCTTATTTTTCTGAAAAATTGAATGGAGCCCAATTGAATTATTCTGTTTATGATAAAGAATTGTATGCACTCGTTAGAGTTCTTGAGGTTTGGAAACATTATTTGTGGCCAAAAGAATTTATCATACATTCTGATGATGAAGCTTTGAAATTTTTGAAGAGCCAATCTAGTCTTAATAAACGTCATGCTCAGTGGGTTGAATTCATTGAATCGTTTCCCTACATAATTAAGTACAAGAAAGGCAAAGATAATGTAGTTGCTGATGCTCTCTCTAGGAAAAGCATGTTACTGACACAATTAGATGTGCAAGTTCCTGGTTTGGAGAGTTTGCGTGATTTGTATGCTCAAGATCATGATTTTTCGGTTCCATGCTGTGAAAGCATGGGATAAATTTCATATACATGATGGATATTTGTTTAGAACTAACAAATTATGTGTGCCCGAGTCGTCCGTGCGTTTGTTATTGTTGCAGGAATCACATAGTGGTGGATTAATGGGACACTTTGGGCGTGAGAAGACATTGCTCATGTTGGCTAATCACTTCTATTGGCCACACATGAGGAGAGATGTGGACAGGTTTGTGAGGCGTTGCATCACTTGCAACAAGGCTAAATCAAAATTAAAGCCTCATGGTTTGTATACTCCTCTTCCTGCACCTACTACTCCATGGGAGGATATTAGTATGGATTTTGTGCTAGACTTACCAAGAACAAAAAGAGGACATGATTCTATATTTGTGGTAGTGGATAGATTCTCTAAAATGTCACATTTTATTGCATGCCACAAGAGCGACGATGCGTCACATATAGCTAATCTGTTTTTCAGGGACATTGTACGCTTACATGGAGTACCAAGGACAATTGTTTCTGATCGTCACGTGAAGTTTATGAGCTATTTTTGGAAGACACTATGGGGGAAGCTGGGAACAAAGCTGCTGTTTCGTACTACATGTCACCCCCAAACTGATGGACAAACAGAGGTGGTGAATCGCACACTATCAACACTATTGCGAACCATGATCAAGGAGAACTTACGGGAGGGGGAGGATTGTTTACCGCATGTTGAGTTTGCTTATAACAGGGCGGTGCATTCAACTACTCAATTATGTCCGTTTGAAGTGGTGTATGGTTTCAAGCCAATTACTCCACTTAATTTGCTGCCGCTTCCACTACAAGAGAGAGTAAACATGGAGGCATCGAAGCGTGCAGATTTTGTGAGGAAGATACATGCGAAGACCAAGCAAGCAATTGAGAAGAAAGGAAGATGATGAGGACATCCCTAGCTCTTATACACTTTCTCCAATTGAAGATGTTGTTGTTCAAGACAAACCAAATGAATTGAGGATTGGACCAATGACAAGATCAAGAACCAAGTTATTAGAACAGCAGGTGAACTCACTCCTATTAGAATATGGTGTTTGTGATTCTGAGAATTTTATACTACCTAAATCTATGCATTTATGTATGATCAGGGTTATTGATAACACAAGCGCTCATGGAGGAGAGGAGCAGCAAGGCATGGAGGACATGGATGATCACATGAAGAACAAGCAGAATTCCATGGAGAATAAAATCCAGAACAAACACAACAAGTGCTTGAGGGAGGAGAGGGAGGCAGGAGCACAAGTGGAGAGACAAGTTGGAGCGCACCACACCTTGTTGCTACGCCAAGAGAGGAGTCCTACTAGGGGTAGGACTTGGACCTGCGTGTTCCTTTTAGGCCGAACCCAATTGGGTCGGTTTGTATCAGTTTGGGTTGCACCCCAACCCGAGTCAGACTAGTCATGGTGCGCCTCAGCCCTTGGGCCGCACCCCTTCCCCTTTATATACCCCCTTGCTGCGCGTTGGAGGGTTAGACTACGATAAAACTAAAACCCTAGCTTTCTAGATTGAACTGCTAAGCATTCATCTTGAAGTATTGTTACTGCTTGCAAATTCTGCGTGTTATCTGCTGTTCCATTGGGAATAAGGAGGTACAGGACCACTTGTAGTCGGTGGCTACTTGTGCAAGCGTGTGGAGTTGAGAATATCCTTGGGGTTGCAATCTGTTGCATTGGCAATAGGGATCAGCCGGGAGAGTTCATCAGTATCACACAAGTTATCAATCCATCCTCTACATCATCATCTCACTGAGAAGATTGGGCCAACCCTTATCATCTTGGTATCAGAGCGCCAGGTTGATCACCGCAAGGAGTTTGTCCAGTTTTTGCTGGAATTATTTTGAGGAAGGCGACGAGTCGGCGCGTTGATGCATTTCGTCGAGTTGGTTATTTCCGCGTACAGAGCTGCCGTCGTAAACTTCCGATCGGATTGCGTATCGGTTCGCCGGATATTTTCCAAATCTCGCATGAAGGACAGGAAATATCGGATCAGTCCGTTCCGTGTGGTGTCCAGGCAAAAAAAGAAGAAGGAAAGAATCTGCTCTGGATCAGATCAAGGCAGCAAAGGAAGGAAACGGTACAAATTTTTGGTACCTATGCAGATTAGATTCAGCATGGAGTACGGCAGGAAAGGAAATGATTGCACGTGTAGGCAGTGGATCAGATCGGAGCAGGTTTGGAAAGAGCAGATCTCAGAATTGATTTTTTCGGATTTTGTGGAATCAGTTCTGCTGCAGATCGGATCAGTTTTCGTCCGTGAAGTAGTACACGAGTGCTAATTCCGATCGTACCAGAGAAAGGAAAAGAAAAGTTTAGATTGGATCGGCCGACTTCTGGTTGTTGCCTCGTACGTGGAGTTCCGGCCGGAAAAGGAAGCATATTCATACTTGTGCGGTGTACGGGTCAGAAAGGTAATATGGATACGTGCAAGTTGGATTGGTTGGCTGAGAAAAAAAGGAGAGAAACACACGTTGGTTTTGAGTTCCAAGTGATGGCGAATTTTAGTGCATTTGGACTCGTGGCGTGCAGGAGTTTGTCCTGTTGTTTTGGGTGATGCGTTATATTTGCCTCTCACAAATTCAGATTGCCTCAGCAAGCGTATTCAGCTTATTTGGACCCTTGGTGTACAGGAATTGTCCTGTTGTGTTTTGGGTGATTTGCGTGGTGCGTTTTCATGTTGTAGTTTGAAGGTTGTGTGTCTCAGTCAGGTGGTGGTGCCAAACATGGAGGGCGCCAAGAACAAGTCTAGCTAGCCGAGAGGGAGGATGTGGTGTGACAGGCCGGCGAAGACTTGAGGATGGAGAAGAAGTGTGGCGATGTTGCTGATTTGATGCCACAAGCGCTGGAGAAGACCTTCCGGCGTTGAGGACAACGCCTTTCCAAGGAGGGGAGGATGATGAGGGCATCGTGCTGGCATCGTGTTGGTCGGTTGACACTCTAGGACATAGTTGAATGATATGTAAAAGTCTAAGTTTGTGTTAATTAGGCCTGCGTGCCACTTGTGTTTCGACCGAGCCTATAATGGGCCGGTTTCTATGAGTCAGAGTCCAATTAGGTTAGGAGTCGTATTTGTCTCGGTTTGGCCCTGTCCAACCGACTAGGTGTTGGCCTCCTATATAAAGGAGCCGGCGGCTAGAGTTTTAGGGGAGTTGAAAATTATGTAGAACATTGTGTTCAAGGTTGCCTCCGTCCCAAGGGACCGGCGTGACGGCGTCTCGGACGTTCGTTAGTTATCCAATAAATTGAGGCATGAGTGTTCTTGAATCTGTCAAGAGTTATCGTGTGTGGCGAGAAGGTCCTTGAATCTGTCAAGGGTTGTCGAGCTTGGCGAGAGGCGTGGTGTTCATCATCTCGTTGCTTGTCGTGAGATTCGTTCTCTAGATTCTTCAGGTTACGTGGATCGCTCCCGTGATTGGAAGGATAGTTATCCGGTGGTTCTTGCGGTGAAAGATCGGGCCAAATCATCCGTATCATCTTGGTATCAGAGCGAAACATGGAGGCATCGAAGCGTGCAGATTTTGTGAGGAAGATACATGAGAAGACCAAGCAAGTAATTGAGAAGAAAGGAAGATATGTTGCTGATCGTGTTAACAAGAAGCGCAAGGAGGTGATATTCCAGCCCGGAGATATGGTGTGGGTTCATTTTCGCAAGGATAGGTTTCCCACATTGCGCAAGTCCAAGTTTATGCCATGAGGAGCTGGCCCATATAAAGTGCTTGCAAGGATCAATGATAATGCCTATTCAATTGATCTTCCTAGTGATGAGTTTGTGATGAGGACATCCCTAGTCCTTTACCATTTTCTTCTATCGACGATGTTGCTGCTCAAGACAAACCCAATGAAGTGAGGATTGGACCAATGACAAGAGCTCGTGCCAAGCTACTTGGACAACAGGTGAACTCACTCTTAATTGAATATAATGTTTGTGATGTTGAGAACTTTATACTGCCTAAGTCTATGCATCTGTGTATGATCAGGGTTATTGATAACACAAGCATTGGAGGAGGGCCAGAGGAGCAGCAAGGATTGGAGTACAACGTCATCCATGGCGCGAGGGAGGAGCGGGAGGCATGCGCAAGAGGGGACGTTGAAGAAAAGGAGTACTGGACATTATCGGAATATCCGGTCCACTACTGAACCGGGATTATCCGGTTCCAGAGAAATATGTTGCGCGGAGGTACTGGACTATGTCGGAATATCTGATTCAACTTGACTCGGAATATCCGGTCAACCGGATTATCCGGTCTCCCGTGACCCGGAATATCCGGTTCGAGTAAAACAGGACTGCGAGCCTTTTCGAGACCAAGTCGGTTTGTATCTAGTTTAGGTCGAACCAAGTCGAGATTTGGGCGTGGGATTGACCCCCCAGCCGCCATATATACCCTAGGAGTCTCTTTGTAATAGTTAGACCACGTTTTGATTAAACCCTAGATTGGATTGCTAAGCATTCATCTATACCAGAATTCCTCTTTGCTTCGATCAGGAATTCACCCCTCCACTTTGTTTCGATCTGGAGGATATTGCTACCAAAGTTTGAGTGTGATCTGTTGTTCCATTGGGAATTAGTAGATCACAGAAACCGCTTCGTGGCCGGCGGCTATGTTGCATCGGTGTGAGGCGTCGCGAATATCCATTGGGTTGAAGAGCTGTTGCATTGGCAACAGGGGAGCAGCCGGAGAGTTCGTCGGATTCTCGCAAGTTATCTACCATCATCATCCATCTACCACCGCTCATTGAGAAGATCGGGCCACCCCTTATCATCTTGGTATCAGATTTCTAGCGCTTACTCGGTGAGCATCCACAAATCCCCATAGATTAGTTTATTTTTTTTGTCCTATACAGAAAAAGCCCCACAAAAATATTTGCCATAGCCATAGATCAACCCAATTTGCTTCTTCTAGTTGCTGCTTGTGTTGATCTTGCGTTCCGTTTTTCCGTTTCTAGGTTTAGGGTTTTTCCCATCGCGATCGGATTATTCGGTTGGTTTCATATCGGATTATCCGGTCACCTCCAGTACCGAAAATTTCTGGTCCTTAGCCGTTTTTCTTCGAGTTTCGTTTCGATTGGAATATCCGGTTTGTTTCGGATCAGATTATCCGGTCAGTACCCGTACAAAAAAAATAAGTGTGAGTCTAGTTTTTGTTTCAACTTTTCATTAGGTTTTTCGTGTGTGATCTTTGTGAGACCTAGCCACAGCCTTTCCACAGCATTTCCTTAGGTACCTTCCTAGAAGAATAGCTATTTCGTGCTCAACAGGCTGCTCATATTTCTCATAAAGTTTGGTTTATTGCTCTTTTGATATTTTGGCCTTTGGAAAAGTACAAAAAAAAATAAATAGAAAAGTGATAGTTTAAAAAAAAAGAAGAGAAAAGTGAGACATCAAACGAGGCCGAAAGTGATATATATACATTGGCGAGTGGAGCTATACAATTGCCATAAAGTGACATTGTATTGAGCAATCTTGTGCCTGTTTCTTGTGAGCATAGCTAGCGTCTTTCGAGTGCATTGCAAACTTTTCCATACATATATTTGCATTGCCACTTTTATCTCCATAACTGTGTGAGTTTCCTTGTTGTGTTTCTAAGTATCACACAAGCAGCAAATAGGTTTTGTAGTTGGTGTCATTAGGTATCCCTACCAAGCCCCACTAAATACCCTGGTTTTGTTGTGTAACACTTGGAGACCCATAATATTCGCTTCACCCCATCCGTGCACGTTTCTGTCCATACAAGTGGTAAGCTATACTATTCACTTTGGAATGGTAAGATACACAATTTCTTTTGGTTTGAGTGATTGAGTGAGTTGAGAGTTTTCCACCTAAATATATCTATATACTCTTGTGTGCACTAATCATGTCTTCAGGAGATGAGAATGATGGAGTTGTGAGGCAAAAGAAGGACGGCAATGCTCCTGTTTGTTGGGCTGAATATGAAGCTCTTCGAGATCACCTGACATGTCAGTTCAGTACTCAATGTGACAGGTTACAAGCTGATTTGACTGCTACGGATATAAAGGTTGACAATGTGCTACAAACGGCAACTGAGTCTGCAGCTGCCTTGACAGCAATTCAGAATTCTATTGGTGCATTGAACCGTGCCGTGCAAGTGTTGACGCAACGAAATGAGCAACCCGTTGATGATGCAAGTGTTCATGGTGATCACGGTGTTGATTTTGATGCTGAAGAGGATGATGAGCAAGCTGCTGCTCGTCATGAGAGGTTGCAACGGCAACAACAGCCACAACCACTTGCTAATGGTGGACGTGGAGGTGGCCGAGGTGGTGCTATACCTCCTGGTCGTGGTTTTGCGCCTTTTGGTGCGCGCCGTATGCTCGGCGACAATTTTGGTCATGCAGCCAACCGTGATGATGATAGCATTGGTAAGCCCAAATTCAGTATTTCCAAGTTTGAAGGTTCCGTTGATGTGGAAGAATATATTAACTGGGAGCTGAAGATGGAACAATTATGGCATTTGCATGACTACACTGAGGATAGAAAGATCAAGCTTGCATCTTCTGAGTTCGATGGCTATGCTTTGCTATGGTGGGACGGTCTTGTGAGTGCTAGGCGTGAAGCAAATGATTTACCTATTTTGTCTTGGCGAGAGATGAAGGCGGAGATGCGTCATCGTTTTGTTCCTCGCAATTACATCCGTTCTTTGTATGATAAGTTGCAGAATTTGAAGCAAGGTGCCAAGTCCGTTGATGAGTACTATAAGGAGATGGAGTTGATCATGCAGCGTGCTAAAGTGCGAGAAGAACCTGAACAAACTATGCAGCGTTTCCTTTCAGGTTTGAGCTTTAACATCAAGAGAATTGTACGTAATCATCAATATGGCGATGTGCAAGATTTGTTACATCAAGCACGTGAAGCTGAGTTACAGTTGGCCGAGAGATGCCAAATATGTGCCTCGTTCTTCCTATGGGCGAGGTAGTGTGTCATCACGAGCAACACCTAGTGTGGTGCCGCCTAGTCCTGTTCCTAGTTTCCGTGGTGCTGCTCCTTCCAAGTCGGTTTTAGTTGCTCGTAATGCCAAGCAGTCACCACAACCTGCTGCAAGTGCTACTGGCTCTTCCAATTCTACAGCTCGTACACGTGATATGAATTGTCATACGTGTGGAGGCAAGGGTCACTTCAAGCGTGAGTGTCCCAACAAGAAGGTCATGTTGATCAATGAGGAGACCGGTGAGTATGAGAGTGGTGATGAGGCGGATCCTAATGCTGAGTTTGAGGAGGAACTTGAAGATGAGTTCTATTATGCGGATGCCGAGCGTTTACCATCTATTGTGTGCACACCTAAGGTGCTGAGTGTGGCCCCTAGTTCTTCGGAGCAGCGATGCAATTTGTTTCAAACAAGGGCTGCAGTTGGCAATGGACGTTCTTGCAAGGTAATCATTGATGGTGGCAGCTGCCGCAATTTAGCTAGTAAAGAGCTCTGTCAAAAACTGAATCTGAAATATTTGCCACATCCCCATCCATATTTTATTCAGTGGCTAAGTGAAAGTGGGGAGATGAAGGTTAATCACATGGTACAAGTTGAGTTTCAGATTGGGCCTTACAAGGACACCGTGGAGTTTGACGTGGTTCCAATGACCGTGTGTCACTTGTTGTTGGGACGTCCTTGGCAGTTTGATAGAGATGTGCGCCACAATGGGAGAGCAAATACCTATCAACTTAATTGGCATGGCAAGGAGGTGATGTTGCGGCCTATGACACCTCAAGAGATAGTAAATGAATCTCGCCAAAAAGTGGAAGTTAACCGTGAGGCTGAGCGTGAGAGATTAGCTAGGCGAGAGACTCCACCTTCGGTGAGCGAGAGCCACAAGCCAAATTTGAGTGGTAAAAAGAAAAGTGAGGGAGAGAACAAAATAGTAATGTTAGCCACCAAATCTGATTTGAGAGAGTTTCGTGAGGATCCCACTCTAGTACCTCTTGTGCTTGTGTGCAAGGGGGGAATTCTTGTTTCTAATGACATGACCCCTCTCTCTATTGGTGTTTCTAATGTCTTGCAGGATTTTGGTGACGTTTTTTCGGAGGAAGTGCCCGCTGGTTTGCCTCCATTGCGGGGTATTGAACATCAAATTGACTTGATTCCCGGAGTAACACTTCCAAACCGAGCTCCCTATAGGACCAACCCGGAGGAGACAAAGGAGATACAGCGACCAGTTCAAGAGCTTCTTGACAAAGGGTATATTCGTGTGAGCTTAAGTCCTTGTGCTGTTCCTGTCATTTTGGTTCCTAAGAAAGATGGTACTTGGCGCATGTGCGTAGATTGTAGAGCGATAAATAACATCACTATTCGTTATAGACACCCCATTCCTCGTTTGGATGACATGTTAGACGAATTAAGTGGTGCTGTTATTTTCTCTAAAATTGATTTGCGTAGTGGTTATCACAAATTAGAATGAAAGAAGGAGATGAGTGGAAAACGGCCTTTAAAACAAAATTTGGTTTATATGAGTGGTTAGTGATGCCTTTTGGGTTAACTAATGCACCTAGTACTTTCATGAGATTGATGAATCATGTTTTGAGGCATTTCATTGGTAAATTTGTAGTAGTTTATTTTGATGATATATTGATTTATAGCTGCAATGAATCTGAGCATACTGATCATATTAGACAAGTTTTGCAAGTGTTGCGTGATAATAAGCTATATGGTAATCTTGCTAAATGCACTTTTTGCAAAGATAAGGTCATATTTCTGGGTTTTGTTATTTCTAAGGATGGTGTAGAGGTTGATGAATCTAAAATTGAAGCAATTAAAAATTGGCCTATTCCCATGACTATTAGTCAAATAAGAAGCTTTCTTGGTCTTGCTGGTTTTTATAGACGTTTTGTGAAAGACTTCAGTTCTATTGCTGCACCTTTGAATGATTTAACTAAAAAAGGTGTTGAGTTTGTGTGGGGTGCAGCCCAAGATGTCGCTTTTGACGAGCTGAAACGTCGTTTAATTTCTGCACCTTTGCTTATGCTTCCTGATTTCAATAAGCAATTTGATATTGAATGTGATGCTAGTGGCATTGGAATAGGAGGTGTGTTGATGCAAGAGGGTAAACCAATTGCATATTTTTCGGAGAAATTAAATGGTGCCCAATTGAACTATCCTGTTTATGATAAAGAATTGTATGCTCTTGTTCGTGTTCTTGAGGTTTGGCAACATTATTTGTGGCCAAAAGAATTTATCATACATTCTGATCATGAAGCTTTGAAGTACTTGAAGTGCCAATCTAACTTGAATAAACGTCATGCTAAATGGGTTGAGTTCATTGAATCTTTCCCATACATTATTAAGTATAAGAAAGGCAAAGAAAACGTGGTTGCTGATGCACTCTCTAGGAAAAGCATGCTTTTGACACATTTAGATGTTCAAGTTCCGGGTTTAGAGAGTTTGTGTGATTTATATGCTAATGATACTGATTTTTCCATGCCTTTTGCTAAGTGTTCTGCTGTGAAAGCTTGGGAAAAATACCATATGCATGATTGATATGGGCACGACGGAGGAGGTTGTTGATAACACACACATTGGAGGAGGACCAGAGGAGCGGCAAGAATTGGAGTACAACGTCACCTATGGCGCGAGGGAGGAGCGGGAGGAATGCGCAAAGAAGGGAGACGAAGAAATCCAGGCAGCCCGGCCTGAGGCCGGCCTCAGCCCGGCCCAGGCCGGCCATGTGCCCGAAGCGGCCGGCCTCCGCCCGGCCTCCGCCCGGCCAGGCCGGTTTGCATGTCATGCAAATCCCAGCCCGGCCTAGTCCCGGCCTAGCCCTGGCCTAAGCCCGGCCTGGACCCGGCCTAGCCCCGGCCTAAGCCCGGCCTGGACCCGGCCTGCGCGCCAGATTTGGACCGAACCAGTTTTGGTCGGTTTGTATTCACTTTTTGGGTCGAACCAAACCCTGTTTGAGTCGGTTTGAGTGTTTCCCCAGCCCTAGGACTCCTATAAAAGGCTAGGGCCGGCGGCTAGGGTGAGGTTAGCTTTCAGTTTAGATTAAAAACAGTCCATAGACTTTGAGCTCCATTGGTGAAGCATCCCTCCGGGGACGGCGATGCCGTTTATCAGTTTGTAATAAAGATTGCTGCGAGGGTGCTTGTGTTCATCAAGTGTTATCGTGCTCAGGCTAGAGGCGTGGTGATCTTCATCACGTTGCTTGCTGGATTCGTTCCTCTTCTCCAGGTTTGCGTTCATCGTGTAATTGGGAGAATTACTATCCGGGTTACTCGCTGTGAAAGATCGGGCAAAACTTTAGGATCATCCCCCTTGATCTTTATCATGTGGTATCAGAGCAACCAGGTTCATCACGGCGAGGTTGTGTTGATCGATCTCATCTAGATCGGTTGACTTGGAGGGGTTTGCGGCTACTGTTGGTGGTGATCCCTTGCATCAAGGCTGATCTGTTGGGCGGCTGCTGTGGGAGGAGATTGCTTTGTTTGTGCAGATTGGTTCTGTCGAATTGATTTGCGAGGAGGCTGCTAGAGGTTGAAGTTCCGCGACCAGATCTCCTGCCGCGGCACAAAAATCTGTTGTTGTCTCTGCCGCAGCAGAATCAAGTTGGAAAGGAGTTTTTGTTTGCCGAGATGGTTTCTTTGAGTTCTGCTCGTGTGGTTGATAAGTCAGAGGATGTATATCATGACTACACTACTGTCATGGTAGGACTCAAATTAGATCCCACAAAAATAAAGTGGAGATTGGAGAGTTCTGCCACATATATAGAGTTTCAGTCTTGGGAATCTGACATGGACCTTGGTTTCGCAAGATGTCGCACACTTGATAGCACGTTTGGTGGCCATACGGAATATGTCCTTGCCTACCGGCGTGTGGATGAGACTTTGGCTAGTTTATGGCGTGAAGCGAGGTCCGCGACGGGCATAACTTCTAGCTGGAAAGATTTCAAACAATTTTCTACGTGCTAGATTTTTGGAGAAGTCCACGGAGATGGACAAGGTGGTTATTTCTGAGGATGTTGAACCTTTGAGTGGGCTGAATATGCAACTCAAGAGGGTTCATGATGATGCTTGCAAAATAGTTGACAAGGGTCAGCGATGGAGTTTATTTCAGACTCAGTGCATGATAAAAGGCAAAGAGTGCAAGCTCATGATTGATGGTGGTAGCTGTACTAATGGCATAAGCAAGGCAATGGTAGCAGAGTTGGGGTTGTCCACATGGCGTATTCCTGAACCTAAGCATCTTGAGTGGTTGAATAGCTGCGGTATGCTGAAGGTTACACATAAGGTACGTGTGCCATTTACAGTTGGTGACTATATTGATGAGGTTGAGTGTGATGTATTGCCATTGGAGGTATGTGGGCTGTTACTTGGACGTCCATGGCAGTATGATCACAATGCTATGCATGCTGGAAGAGCAAATACATATTCGTTTGTGCATGATGGCAAACAGCGGACTTTGAAGCCTATGCAAGATGATCAATCAAGTCCGATGTGGTGCTGGTGGTGCGCAATGAGAAGTTGCGCAAGGCTAAGCCAAAGCCAAGGCTAGCTAAGTTGCAGCAAGAGGAGCATGATGCAAGGAGCGTTGGTACTGAAACTGATTCAGCCGTGCATGTAGATGACGAGCCAGTTGTTCTTGTTGGTGACAAGCCGGTTGAAGAAAAGAGGGATATTGCAGCATGTGTTCCAGTTCGTGTTGACATGGGTGTTCAGACCGATGACGTTGGTGCTGATCGTGTTCCGGTGCGTGTGGTACCGCGAGTAGGAGGTCGTCGCTATGGCAGCACACCCGTGAGGCGTTTTGTTGGAGCAGCAGTGCGGATGCACAAAGGGAAAGATGGACATGTTCGTCAGTTGTGTGGCCCGGGCATTACTATTTTGCAGAGTCGTGCAACGAAGATTCATGTTCCACAAAGGGCTCCATCCAGATTGAGAAGAAGAAGGTAGTGGCGCCAAATTCCAAGTTCATGTGGAGAAGAAAGAAGCACCAAGTGTTGTATCAAGTCGAGTAGGCCGAGAGGGAGGATGTGGCGTGGAAGGCAAGCAAGACTGAAGACGGCAAACAAGCGTGATGCTCTTGTTTATATACCTCCACCTTTTCGAGTAGACCCACACGCGTGGGGACAACGCTTCTTGAAGGGGGGGAGGATGATATGGGCCACGACGGAGGAGGTTGTTGATAACACACACATTGGAGGAGGACCAGAGGAGCGGCAAGAATTGGAGTACAACGTCACCTATGGCGCGAGGGAGGAGCGGGAGGAATGCGCAAAGAAGGGAGACGAAGAAATCAGGCAGCCCGGCCTGAGGCCGGCCTCAGCCCGGCCTAGGCCGGCCATGTGCCCGAAGCGGCCGGCCCTCAGCCCGGACTCCGCCCGGCCAGGCCGGTTTGCATGTCATGCAAATCCCAGCCGGCCTAGTCCCGGCCTAGCCCCGGCCTAAGCCCGGCCTGGACCCGGCCTAGCCCCGGCCTGGACCCGGCCTGCGCGCCAGATTTGGACCGAACCAGTTTTGGTCGGTTTGTATTCACTTTTTGGGTCGAACCAAACCCTGTTTGAGTCGGTTTGAGTGTTCCCCAGCCCTAGGACTCCTATAAAAGGCTAGGGCCGGCGGCTAGGGTGAGGTAGCTTCAGTTTAGATTAAAAACAGTCCATAGACTTTGAGCTCCATTGGTGAAGCATCCCTCCGGGGACGGCGATGCCGTTTATCAGTTTGTAATAAAGATTGCTGCGAGGGTGCTTGTGTTCATCAAGTGTTATCGTGCTCAGGCTAGAGGCGTGGTGATCTTCATCACGTTGCTTGCTGGATTCGTTCCTCTTCTCCAGGTTTTGCGTTCATCGTGTAATTGGGAGAATTACTATCCGGGTTACTCGCTGTGAAAGATCGGGCAAAACTTTAGGATCATCCCCCTTGATCTTTATCAATGATGGTTACTTGTTTAGGGCTAAAAAATTATGTGTGCCAGAATCGTCCATGCATTTGCTGTTGTTGCAGGAATCTCATGGTGGCGGTTTGATGGGACACTTGGACGNGATTTTCGGGGGAAAGGGTGTATGTGGACTACCGACTACCGAGGTGTAGATCGGTAGTGAACAAGAAATTATGATATGGGCACGACGGAGGAGGTGCATCCCAATTTCAGGACTCCGCCAAGCTAGTATATTTTGTATCAGTATTATTTGTAATAATTGGTTTTAAATAATTATTAGAGTTGAGTATGGGCCTGTCCAACTCAACTAGGGCGTGGCCCACTAGCGGGGCGGTACTGTAGCGCGTACTATAGCTACAGTGCGGCCGCACCCCCTCACCCATATAAGGGGCTGGCCGAGCTAGGGTTTAGGCAGCTTTCAGTTTAGATTAAAACAGTCCATAGACTTTGAGCTCCATTGGTGAAGCTTCCCTCCAGGGACGGCGAAGCCGTTTATCAGATTATAATAGAGATTGCTGTGAGGGTTCTTGTGTCCATCAAGGATTATCAGGCTCAGGTTTGAGGCGTGTCGTTTATCAATACGTTGCTGGCTGGATTTATTCCCCACCTTCAGGTGACGTTCTTCGGCGTTATTGGAAGGATTCCTATCCGGGTTACTCGCTGTGAAAGATCGGGCAAACTCATAGGATCATTCCCCTTGATTTTTATCATGTGGTATCAGATTTCTGGGTTGCTCACGGCGAGGTTGAGTTGATCGTTTTCAATAGATCGGTTGATTGGGAGGAGTTTGATTTGTGATTGTTCTTCATCCGAGCAGTCGACAGATCAGGAGATTGGCTCGTGGTTGTGTTTGCGTGGCAGAGATTGGATCGAGTTCCTTTCCTTGGCTGAGGCTGCGATCGAGCGAGGGCAGAGCGTGTTGCAGCAAGAGAATCAAGGAGTCTGGATCGGATGTACTGGACACTATCGGAATATCCGGTTCCCCGATACCCGGATTATCCGGTTTGGTGCGATCAGCTGGGACACCTTTAGGGTTTTTCCCGTAGCGATCAGAATATCCGGTTGGTTTCGGACCGGATTATCCGGTCACTTCCAGTACCGAAAAAATTCTGGTCCTTAGCTGTTTTTCTTCGAGTTTCGTTTCGATCGGAATATCCGGTTGGATACGGATCGGATTATCCGGTCAGTACCAGTATAGGCTGTGACGGAAACTTCGTGATTCCAAGATGAGTTCATTCCGTTCAGTTCGTGTGAAGGCTCCAAACTATGAGGATGTATATTATGACTACACTACTACTGTGGTCGGGTATGCACTTGATTCCGCACCTATACACTGGAGGTTGGAGAATTCAGCTACATATTCAGAATTTCAGACTTGGGAATCGGTAATTTACCAGGGGTTCGCAAGGTGTCGTGAACTCACTAGCACTTTTGGTGGGCGTCTTGAATATGTTATTGCACATCGACGTGTGGATGAGACTGTGGCTGGATGGTGGAAGGATGAGCAGCCCGCGAAGGACAACACAGTTGGAAAATCTAGTTGGAAAGATTTCAAACAATTTTTGCGTGCTAGATTTTTGGAGAAGTCCACGGAGATGGACAAGGTGGTTATTCCTGAGAATGTTGTACCATTGAGAGGGCTGAATATGCAACTCAAGAGAGTACATAATGATGCTTGCATGACGGCCGATAGAGGACATTGATGGAATTTATTTCAGGCACAGTGTATGATCAAAGGCAAAGCATGCAAGTTGATGATTGACAGCGGTAGCTACTGTAATGGAATTAGCAAGGCGGTAGTTGAAACTTTGGGGTTGTCCACATGGCGTATTCCTGAACCGAAGCATGTTGAGTGGTTGAATAGCTGCGGTATGCTGAAGGTTACACATAAGGTACCTGTGCCATTTACAGTTGGTGACTATGTTGATGAGGTTGAGTGCGATGTGTTGCCATTGGAGGTGTGTGGGTTGTTACTTGGACGTCCATGGCAGTATGATCACAATGCTATGCATGCTGGAAGAGCAAATACATATTCGTTTGTGCATGATGGCAAACAGCGGACTTTGAAGCCTATGCAAGATGATCAAATCAAGTCCGATGTGGTGCTGGTGGTGTGCAAGGAGAAGTTGCATAAAGCTAAGCCAAAGCCAAGGCTAGCTAAGTTGCAGCAAGAGGAGCATGATGCAAGGAGCGTTGGTACTGAAACTGATTCAGCCGTGCATGTAGATGACGAGCCAGTTGTTCTTGTTGGTGACAAGCCGGTTGAAGAAAAGAGGGATATTACAGCATGTGCTATGCAGCCAGCTTGTGTTGACACAGGTGTTCAGACCGATGACATTTGTGCTGATCGTGTCCCGGTGCATGTGCCGCGGGACGACAAGCGCAGTTTTGTTACTACACCTATGAGGCGTTTGGTTGGAGCAGCAGTACGTGTGCATAAAGGCAACGATGGACGTGTTCGTCAGTTGTGTGGCCCAGGCATTACTCATCTTGTGCAGGGTCGTGCAAAGCAGGTTCATGTTCAGCAACACGAGGTTCCAGCAAGAGTTGAGAAGAAGAAGATGGTGGCGCCTAGGTCCAAGCTCATGTGGAGAAGGAAAGAGATGCAGCCACCCAAGACTGTATCAAGTCGAGCAGGCCGAGCGGGAGGATGTGGTGAGGAAGGCAAGCAAGACTTGACGATGGAGAAGACGCGTGCTGATTTTGTTGACATCACGCCACCCTTTCGAGCAGACCCTCAAGCGTTGGGGACAACGCTTTTTGAAGGGGGGGAGGATGATATGGGCACGACGGAGGAGGTGCAGCCCAATTTCAGGACTCCGCCAAGCTAGTATATTTTGTATCAGTATTATTTGTAATAATTGGTTTTAAATAATTATTAGAGTTGAGTATGGGCCTGTCCAACTCAACTAGGGCGTGGCCCACTAGTGGGGCGGTACTGTAGCGCGTACTGTAGCTACAGTGTGGCCGCACCCCCCTCACCCATATAAGGGGCTGGCCGAGCTAGGGTTTAGGCAGCTTTCAGTTTAGATTAAAACAGTCCATAGACTTTGAGCTCCATTGGTGAAGCTTCCCTCCGGGGACGGCGAAGCCGTTTATCAGATTATAATAGAGATTGTTGTGAGGGTTCTTGTGTGCATCAAGGATTATCAGGCTCAGGTTTGAGGCGTGTTGTTTATCAATACGTTGCTTGCTGGATTTATTCCCCACCTTCAGGTGACGTTCATCGGCGTTATTGGAAGGATTCCTATCCGGGTTACTCGCTGTGAAAGATCGGGCAAACTCATTGGATCAACCCCCTTGATCTTTA
Source organism: Puccinellia tenuiflora (assembly GCA_012064385.1). NCBI lineage: Eukaryota > Viridiplantae > Streptophyta > Magnoliopsida > Poales > Poaceae > Puccinellia > Puccinellia tenuiflora. The sequence goes on along the minus strand of QRDG01001660.1, from coordinate 583,528 downwards.
TCAAATTACGAACGTACCCACAAACCAGCCAACCCACGTACCCACCCACGTGAATAGTATGACCATTCGCTCATTTGTGTGAGGGGTAGAAAGGGAATTTTGAAGTGCTGAAACTTGGAGCACGAAATATTTTGGGTAAGGCGGGAGCCTTTGGCGCTCAACAGATTTTGAATTTGGCTACAGTCCAAGTGAAAGAAAAATGGTGTACTCCGTATGGTACTCTCTATGGATCAAAAGATGAATGGAAGATGAGAACAGATTCTATGGAGCAAAAAGTGAATGGAAGATACGAATTTTCTGTGCGGTGGTGAAAATTCTTCAAATCTGTTACTTCACCGTCATCGCACGAGGTTTACTTTGTGTAAATATTACATAGCAGGCTTGCAGCTTGACAAAAAAAAACATTATTGGAAATTCAGGAAATGGAAAATCGATGAACACAACAAAGTTGGAATATTTTGTTGGGTCCTTATTTTTTTAGCAATCACAAGATGCACGTGTGTGTGCCTACTATGAGCAAATTATCACTAGTTTTTTGCCATGGACATGGCCATCCACTTGGTCATTTCGGTTGAACGCCAATACAACCCGTACAGGATACCTCTTGTTTCAGAACACTTTTTTGACTGCCATATTCATGGTTTGTTTTTTTTTTCAATGGGAACCATGCATGACTACAGTATCAATTAACATTAAATTGAAATAGATCGAAGTGACCAATTAATACAAGTTTCGAAATACATAAGTTGCGTAAACTAACTAACTTGATACTTGCAACGTCATGTCCAATAAGTTCGCTTAACTAAATAGACATGTGTACCGCCACGTTTGGACGCTGTACTACTCCTAGACATGCATGTCCAGTTTTCACTCGTACCGGACCAAAACCAGATAAGCCATAGATGACACCTCTTTTTGAGAACCTTTTATGCCAGATCGAAAAAATCCGTGCAAGAGTACTCTTTGGGCAAGATTAACATATTTCTTTTTGAGTTTTCGAATTTGTTTGGTTCATTTCAAAATGGTTTCAAATTTACATGCATGGCCATTCATGCCAAGGTCTCGAATAATCGATATTTCATCTTGCCTACCACGCGTAGTCCTACAAAAATTTATTTATGTTGCGGTATGGTAACTACTCCTATGTTATACCACAAACACCTCTCTTCTCAGTAACTACGTGCCACATATATAAGCAAATTTGTCTTGAGATTTGTGATGTTACTAACTACTCCCTCTGTTTCTAAATATAAGATGTTTTAGATACTTCACTTGTTGACTAGATACAGGTTAAAAAAAGTGAACGTACACACTAAAATGTGTCTAGAACTCTAGATACATGTGGATGCATGTGAATCTAAATAAAAGCTAAAAGCCTAAAACATCTTATATTTAGGAACGGAGAGTAAGTTACTCCCATTGTGGTCAACCCGAGGCGTACTGAACCGCAATACGCAAGGTGGCGAGGCTCTTTGGGCTCCGCGTTGACTGGGTTGATCGGTGGTTGGCTCTTGGAGTCTTCATATATATATATATATATATATATATATATATATATATATGAAGGAGTAGAGGAATATGAATGGAGATGAAGAAACGGCTACACGTTCCCTCTTTCCACGAAACAAGGACGCATGGAAATCACCCCACTACCTAATGTACACACGTCAATATATATATATATATATATATATATATATATATATATATATATATATATATATATATATATATATATACCTCTCAGCTATTCTACAACCAGTTGTAGAATAACTATTCTACAACACTTTTGAACTTCCCGCGTCACAACTGTGAACTCCACATGTTGTAAATGTGAACTTCTTGACGGAACACGTTGATTCTCCACATTCGCCGGAAAATTTTCTAGTGCGATTTTTGATCCGCTTATCGGAATGATGTATATGATATACCGTTGGATAGCTATCGAAATTACGAAACTTTTTCATGTTCACAGGTTTTCGAAATTAGTTACGGTTTTTAAATAATTTCATATATACGAACACTTTTTTCGCGACTGTACAGTATTTTGGTCGCCATTTGCAAACCGTTAATCGGATTGACGCAAATGATACGCCGTTGGAAAGCTATGAAAAATCCGCAACTTTGTTATCTCACGCATTTTTTCGAAATTCCTTACGGTTTAAGAGCAGTTTTAAATATACATAATTATGTTGTTTTAGAATTCTCGTATTTTCTGAACTTCCCACTTCACAAGACTGAACTTCTTCCGAACACATTAGTGAACTTCTTCACGGAGCACGGAAATGTTAACTTCTTTCGAGCGTATGAAATGAACCCTTGTTTTTTAGAAATTCGAAGTGAATTTCTGAAAAACAACAATAGTGGACTTCTAAATTTTTTTTGAGTGAACTTTCCAACTTTCTTTAAGTGAGTTCTTTCTATACGGTGAACTTCATATTTTTTTGAAGTGAACTTCTAGCATGCGGAAAGTGAACTTAAATTTTCAATGCCGCTAGTTATGTTCAGGTTGAACTTCTGCGTGATATAGAGTGAACTTTTCACAGAAGTAAACTTCACAGAAAATCACGAATAAACTTCTCGTGTGACACAATTTTTTCTGAACTTCGTCCGTCGTGCAAGTGAACTTCGACTTTTTTCCTAATGAACTTCAAAATATTCTTTTGTATACAGTGAACTTCAAAATATTCTTCAAATGAACTTCATTTTTACAGTAAAGTGAACCGCTTTTTTACTTGTGAATAAATTTGGTTTTTTGGCAAACCAAATTTACGTTGTCGTACCGAACTTCACAATTTTTTGGCAATCCATATTTTTTCTGAACTACTCGGCATAGGTAAGTGAACTTCACATTAATTTTCAAAAGCGTCAACTTATTTTTGTCCAGGTAATAGACAAAGGAAATATCACAACCTAGGCAATGCACACTGTTCATGCCAAACGAGTGAGCTGCCTAAATTAATTAAGTACACTGTAGTTCATGTAAGCACAGCAGCTGCGGAAATCAGATTACCGGATGTAGCGGCGCAGTTCACAGCACGGGGGAGCGGTGACCTTAAGATGCAGTTCAGATATAGGCAAGTTTTTTAGGTAACTCATCTATTTCTTGCACTATTTATTTCAGATCGAGTAAGCAGTGCCAGTCCGTATGAAGTGAAATTCTACACGGGAAAGAGTGATCCACTAATCTAATCTTCTAATTACAGCATCGCACGAACCGAACTTCATAAAAGAAACAAGCAAACTTCAAAAGTGAACAGAGTGAACGCACACAGTTAACAAGGATTAATCCCAGCAGGTGAGCGGCTGTGGCCTGATCGTCGCATGACCCGATCGGATGCAGCCCACGCCATGGCTGCCATAGCCAGCAGAAATTCCGAAAGATACACCACCAGCAAACTAAACCTGGAGCAAATTCCTTGATAGTGAACGGAAGACCAGGGCGGCCCAATCTGAACTAACGAAGTCAACTTCCTCGCATAGGAATAAAAACTGCATCAACCAAAGATCTGAACTGCAAAAAAAAAATTCAAGGGAACAGCTGCAGGAGCAGCCTCGTCCTCACAGCTCCTCGGACTGGAACCTGGACGTGGTTCCTAGACCACCGCGGCTCAGCACCCAGCGAGAGCAGCCACGGAGGCGTCGCTCGGGGAGTCCGGAAGCCTGCAGGCCGGAGTCCAGATAGGGCCAAGTTGGAGTCCGTGGCGGCCGCGCCCTGCCCGGGATAGCGTCGGAGGGAACCAGAAGCCTGGCCGGCGGCAGCGCCCTCGATGGTGACAGCTTCCTCGCCTAGGAGGCGCGTGTAGATGGGGGCGGGATTGGGCACAGCGGCTGGTGGCCTCGATTCAAAAGATGAGCTGAGGGCGACCCGCAACCCTGGAGGTAGCTGTCGGAGGCAAGCAAGCGGAGAGCATCGGGGTGTAGGCATGGCGGCCGCGACAGGCTTCGCCCTGGAGCAGGGAAGGAGGTGGGGGTTGGCGGCCGGTGCCCAGTGTGTTTGGGGCGGCGGCGCGCGCGGGTGGGGGTGCTTGGGGGGCAGCACCGCGCGTGGATGGAAGCGCTTGGGGCGGCAGCATGAGTGGGCGCTCGCTGGAGGCGAGGCGGCGCGCCGCCAGGGAGGAGATGGGGTCGGCGAACGAGGATGGAGAAAGGGCGGCGCGTCAGAGACCTTGGTGGCGCCGGAGGTCAGGGTAGGAGGGCGGCGCCGCCGCTGGATTGGGTGGAGAACGTGGTCAATGGGAGGTGGGTGGGGGCACGATTGAGCAGTAGGTGGGGTTAGCGGAGCGGGCGGATGGTTTTTTTGGGTGCGGGTCGGGTGGGGTTCAGAAGGTCCGGATAGGTTTCCTAGTTGGATTCTTATGGGGGTGGGGGTTGTAGAATAGGTATTCTACAATCTCTTAAGGGGGTTGTAGAATAGTCCTGCTCTATATATATATATATATATATATATATATATATATGGTTACTAGCGTCACACCATTTATATAATGTACACACGTCAATATATATATATATATAGAGAGAGAGCATGGATTTGCTATACATGGTTACTAGCGTCACACCATTTAGAACCGTGTGACAGACCTAGGCCTGCAGTCGGTATAGCCCACTAGCCTCTCGTGCCTACCCACGCTCCATTCTCAACCCGAATATCTCTCCCGTGACCCACCCACCCGCAATTATCTCCCGTAACCTCCACTGACCCCTCCATGTCCCTCTCGATCCCCAATCTTCGGAGCTCCGTGGCCATGACTGCCCGCCACCTCCCACCTCCCACCTCCCTCTCTCCTTAGCCGTGCACCACCTCCCACTCTCTTTCACCTTTTCCCCCGTTCTAGGGTGGACTTGGTGCGCCGAGATCCATGGCGGAGATCCCTTCCTCACTCTCGGCCGCCGGCTCATGGGAGGATCTGTCGCTGCTACTCCAGCCGTGGCGTGCGGCGAGGAAGGAGGAGGCCTGCTCCGGCTGTGTCTTGCGGCGAGGAGGGAGGATGGCACCGAATCGAGAGGATCCACCGGCAACGCACCTTCTCCGGTTGTCGAGCGCAAGATCTTCGCCCGGAGCTTCCTCGAGCCCGGATCTTCGTCTCTGCTGTGTATGGCAGCTGGTCGCTCGATCATGCATCTGTCCTTCTTTCTTCTATTTTTTTTTCTAATTTGCTAGTGGTTCGTGGTGCTGATGCATTGATCTAACTAGCATTTGCTGGTGGCTCATGCATTGGTATTTGGTGCCTGTATCTGGTTGTATAGAGCACCGTTTCAGATTTCTTGTAGGCACCGAATGTTTTTGTGTAAGGCACCGAATAAATTTACCGTTTGTGATATGGCCTTCATCCTCTTGTTCTTGGGCCACCCCATTTGCCTTCTTCTTTTCTGATGTAGAGGGCGGGGGTTCAGGGCAGAAGATTTTGAGTAGGCTTTTTGATTTCCTATGGGCACCGTCCATTTGTTGAAGCGGCACCATCTGATTTTGTATGGGCACCGTTGATTTGTTGAAGCGGCACCTTCCCCCTCGCTGCGCTGCACGCCTCCTTTCCTGCAGGTCGTCGCTGCTCCGTGCTCTGATCTAGGGCGCTGGATGGGGCAACACCGGGCGGGGGTGCGGTGGAAGCTTGGAGCATAGAAACCTAGTTCGTGCTGGTGCGTGTACCAAATGAATTTAGTGAACCACAAGTACTGGACAGGATGAGCGCACGTTAGTTCGAATGCAAAAGGAGCACGTAAAATGTTGACAAAGGGCGTGCGTGTGACCATGGTCAGAAAAAGGAGACACGCCTGGCCAGATTTCAGGGAAAAGGTACAGCAAGCAGCTGCAAAAACAGCAGCAAAGAGTCAGAATTAGGTTTCCTACTAAGGAAGAGCTAGACGGAAAGGCAACAAAGCTATTACCTCTTTGGTCATGCGAGCAGCAGAAATGAACTAATCGGCTCTTTTCTCAACAAAAAGTTCGGATCTCAAAGCAATCTAACGGTTCTAAATGGTGTGACGCTAGTAACCATGTATAGCAAATCCATGCTCGTGAAAAACATTCCTATCTTGTGAGACTGCAGTCACACCGATATAGTGAGAAACATTCCTATATAGTGAAAAACATTCTACCCGTGTCTGTCACACGGGTAGAATCTAGGACCAAGCTGGCCCAAAGAGGAAATAAGCATAGCCGATGAAAAATGAGTGAGAAACATTCCTATATAGTGAAAAACATTCTACCCGTGTGAAAAACATTCCTATATAGTGAGAAACATTCCTATCCATGCTCTATATAGTGAGAAACATTCCTATATAGTGAAAAACATTCTACGCGTGTCTGTCACACGGGTAGAATCCGGGACCAAGCTGGCCCAAAGAGGAAATAAGCATAGCTGATGAAAAATGAGTAAAAGAAAAGTGGAAAGGTTTTGTCCAGCTCCGAGTCCAGATCCCAAGGCCCTATGTGCGGCAACGATCGGTGTGACTGCAGTCTCACAAGATAGGAATGTTTTTCACTATATATATATATATATATATATATATATATATATATATATATATATATATATATATGTATCTTCCTCCTCTCCTCAACGGCTCCACCCATCTTCCTCCTCTCCCCCGCCTATCTTCTTATCCCCCTATTGATATGGCGAGTAACCTCCCAAAGAGTTTCCTACCATTATCAGTAGGGAGGAAACCCCTTGTCTGTCTTCCCCATAGGCGTGTTGCATAGAGGCGGTGGTTGCCGCAGCCGCTTCCTGCCCAGAAGGTGGGTGGCGCAGTTCCACCATGACCATTGACGAGCTAGGCGAGCTGGAAGAGTCTGGCTTTTTGCATCGCTCTTCCTCGGTGGCTCTAAGGGCGTCGGAGATGGAAGGAACGCCCCACCCCAGAGTAGAGGAGCGTGTGCTCTTCGTCGCATTTTTGACGTGGGGACTCTCCGTTCCTGTCAGCGACTTTGTGCTACAACTGCTGAACTGGTACGGGATACAGCTTCACCACCTGACGCCCCGCAGCATTGCATACATGTCGTGCTTCATGGACTTTTGCGAAGGCGACCTGGGTATCCGTCCGAACCTCAGGATGTGGCGCTTCTTCTTCTTCCTGAGCGGTTGGATTCGGGGGGAGGGACATGAGGACAGGTTTTGTGGCGTCGTTTCCGTAGTTCCCCATTGGTCCAAATTCCCTGGCTTGGAGCTGACTCCTGATTAAGAGGCGTGGGGGCAGACCTTCTTCTATTGCTTGGTCATGCCATGCACGGATGAGGAGTTACGGGCTCCCGCCTTTTACTTGGGGCCTACCGGCTTCCCGGGATCACTTGGACCTGCAACTTCCGGCGGACCGGCCTGAAGTGGAGCGTCTTCGAGCGCGACTCGGGAAGCTGCTTAATGATGGATTAACTGGTTTAGATCTCTTCATGTGCTGGATGATTCGCCGTGTCCAGCCTCTTCAGGCCAGGTCGCACCCGCTCGGGTAGTGGTCAGGGGTCAGGGACCTCACTCGAATTTCGCAACGGGATTTGAGCGATGAAGAACTCGAGGCTGACTGAGATCGATAACTCGACTTAGACTCCGCTTTCCTTATGAGCCAAGTTGTACACCTTATTCATTTTAAGTCGCAAAACCTGGTTGATCAATGTCCGGGTCAAGTTCCGACTGGATTTAGGACGTTATCTTTCATAGAGGAACTATAAATGCAAACAAGTTACTTGGATTTAGGTTGTCTATTCTACTAAAAAATTCTATCCCTGTACCTTGAAAACTTATTTTGTTCGTTTCAGAACTATTTTATATTAATCTTAACGAAGACGTCATTCAACACAAGGGTTGGGTGCTCGTGCGCCAAGACGCACCCCTAAATCTAATTACATACTGATGTGCATCCATATGGAATGAAGTACGCGTAGTTCCGCCTACACTAGAAGACGAAGTAACACAAATGTATCTGCATAGCTAGAAAACCCCTTCACATCCGGTACTTTTAACGGGAACCAACGTGTCGCGTAATAGGACTCTATCACTAGTAGGAAAAGGGCTATAGCCGCCAACCACTCACAGGCGAACAAATAAAAGCATTCGCCAATGGTATTTACCGCTGGCGAACAATAAATCTGGTTTGCCAGTGGTACATGTCTTACCGCTGGCGAACTACGTTCGTGCTTCGTCAGTGGTAAACATGGACCCGGGCGTACCGAGCGGGGCCACTTACCGCTGGCGAACGCACGAACCTGTTCACCAGCGGTAAGTTAGGTACCACTGGCGAACAGGAACCATGGTTCGCCAGCGGTAGATGGTCCCGCTGGGGTCTCCCGGTCCCGCGTTTACCACTGGCGAAGCACGTACGTAGTTCGCCAGTGGTAGGAAATGTACCACTAGCGAACCTGCGGCCTGTTCGCCAGTGATTTCCTGGCATTTATTCACCAGCCCGACCAGCCCCCTTTCTCCTCTCCATTATTACACTTTCCTCTCCTCTTCACTCCCCATTGTTGCTACTCCATTAAATGCCATCCCCCCATCATTTCCACTAGTTTTAACCAATAAAAACTAATTTAGTTGATAGATCTAGCCTCACCTCCCTCTCTCCAACCTATCCACCAAAGGATTTCCCTCCACAACTCTAGATCTAACCCTATCTCTCTCTCTCCAACACAAGATTTAAATCGATCCAACACATCGTTCTACCTACAAGCATTACACACCAATTTCTCGGCGAACTTGACTCGATCTCGTACATGTGGTCATCTAATTATGGTGGATCGACTTTTATATAATAAATTAAATTAATGATTTTTTATGAAATTTGACCGAAATTTGCCGGAATGGACCGAAATTTGCCGGAATGGACTATATATATGTGTGAAATTAAAATGAGTTGCCAATATTTTGCGGGGATGTTGATTAATTTCCGTCTCGGCAAATTTTGGCACTCCCTCTTAGGTCCTATTTCTAGGAAGGTCATGCCAATTTTTTTCGTGAAAAATGATATATTTATGGTTCCAATAATTGTATTATTTGTTCTACACCGTATAGGCGACAATGGTCACTTTGAGCGAACGTGTCGTGAATAGATACTTGAGGCACGCGACGGAAGACATGTTACGGAATAATCGCAAAATGATACAATGTCCGTGTAAAAAATGCAGACTAGAGGGCGCCCTCGACCCCTTTAGCGGACAATTGCTGGAGCAGCTGCTCAGGTGTGGTTTCATGGAGGGGCACACTCAGTGGATAAGTGATGATGAAGATGATGACGAAATCCATGAGGCAGTGGCAGGAAATGATCAGGAAGGGCAGCAGGTCAATGATGACAACGAGGTGCAAGAAGATGACCAAGAGCCTGCTCATCCGACACATGATATATATGCTGGAGAAGACAGTGATGAGCAACACGTAACGGAGGAAGACAAGGACACGCGGGCACTGCTAACTTCAGTCGTGCGGGACCCTCATCTCAAAGAACCGCTTCTCAAGAAGACGACTAACCCTAGATCTGCTGCAAGAGAGCAATCTAAGCTGGCGCAACTAGAGATAGACTCGAATACTCCGTTGTATCCAGATTGCGACCCGGATGACTCCCGCTTGAAAGTAGCGCTCGATGTTCTGCAGATGAAGGCAAGATACAAATGGAGCGACGTAAGCCTCGATGCAAGTCTGCAATACTGGCAGAGCAAGCTTCCGAAGGAGAACACGTGTCCTAAAAGTTGTGACGAGGCCAAGAAAATCGTGTGCCCCTTTGATTTACCGCACAGAAAATACCACGTGTGCATCAACGACTGCTACATCTTTCGGGAAGGGTACGCGGACAAGACCACATGTCCGGTGTGCAAGGCTGCTGGATACAAGAAAGGGAGGAATAAAGCTCCTCAAAAAGTTGTGTGGTACTTTCCGCTCATCCCCCGTCTACGGCGCTATTTCGCGGACCGCAAGGAAGCAAAGCTCATGCGCTGGCACGCGGAGAGAAGGGAGAAAGTTCTGAAAGATCCAGAGCGGAATGAAAAGGTAAATCTGACACACCCTTCGGATGCATGCCAGTGGAAAGCATTAGACGATGAATATCCAACAATCGGGGCAGAGCCAAGGAACATTAGGTTGGGTGCGAGCACCGATGGGCTCAATCCGTTTGGCAACCAGAGCAGCATACATAGCACCTGGCCCGTGTTCGTATGGATATACAACCTCCCGCCCTGGCTGTGCATGAAGAGGAAGTACATACACATGAGCATGCTCATTCAAGGGCCGAAACAACCGGGCACCGACATCAATCTGTATCTGAAGCTACTGAAAGATGAGCTACACACGTTATGGGAGGAAGGCGGGGTGAACACATGGGATGCCCTCGCAGAAGAATATTTTCCTATGAGAGCCACCTTGCTCTGTACGGTGCAGGACTTGCCCGGCTACGGATACGTCTCAGGCCAGGTGTGCCACGGACATAACAGATGTGTGAGGTGCATGGATGACAGGTGTAGGGCTAGCCCTCTAGGGTGGCCCAATCTTCACGGATTGACGAACGAGGGGACGAACGCACGCAAGAACACGAAGAACACAAGAACACAAACCCGATACAATTGACGCGTTGTCCTCACCGGTCGGTCCAAACGGCCAAATAAAATCACACAAGGGAGAGACCACGAGGTAGAATCCCTATGTGAAAGATCGGTAAGCACGCGGTAGAATCGTGGGGAAGAGAGACGGTGAAGTAGAATCTTCCACACGAGAGACTTTGCACAAGAAGGGGACCTTGAATCACTCCAATAGATACATCTAAGGAGGAGCCTTGAATCCACAAGGGGATCTTCTCCACAAAGGGAGGGATGAGCACAAGCCCAAGTCTCAATGTCTATTCTTAGTCTTAGTCTAACCCTAGAATGGAATAGGGGAAGTGCTATTTATAGCCTTAGTAGAAAAGGGGGGTGCAGGACACGAGTGGCCGGCCTGGGCCGGCAGGGAGGCCGGTTGCCTCGGCTGGGAGGCCGGCCTGGAGGCCGGCTGTCTCTGGCGTGTGGCCGGCCTAGGCCGGCAGGTAGGCCGGTTGCCTCGGCTGGAAGGCTGCTGCTGTATTAAAATAAGTTGGGTGGTGCCCCAAGCGAAGGCGGAATTGCAGCTAGTAGCAGTTTTCCCTCGTTTAACGAACCAAGGTTTATCGAACCAGTAGGACTTTGAAATGAACAACGAGGTGAATGTTGAAGATATCTGGCACTTGACCTTCAACAGACGTGGACCTGCACACACTCAACCAAAATACTTTGCCCCCAACGGCGGAAAGGTTGTCAATCTTTCCGGTCTCGCAGAAAACAAAGTGGTTAATTGTATGATGAAATAGATAAAATATGAAAAGTGACCAGAGGACTAATGATAATTAAAAACAAGTAAATGAGGTTGTAAACGATGTAAAAAGATGGACCGGGGGCCATGGGTTCACTAGTGGAGTCTCTCAAGTAAATAAAATATGCTTGTGATGGGTGAACGAATTACAGCTAGGCAATTGACAAGATCATGACACAAACCCAATTTAGCTATGACAAAAAGGACATGATAATATTTATGGAGGCATCACGACAAGGAACAAAGACCGTTGAGTCCAACTGCGTCTTTGTCTAAAAAGTCCACCGTGGAATCGCTATCCAGCATGTCACCCAACGGTATTAAGTTGCAAGCAACAGACAATTGCATTAAGTAAAGTGCATGAAGTAAGCAATACTAATATCACAATAGACATTAACACCGCTGTTTTACCCTTAGTAGCAATAGCACACCCTCGCCCTTAGACGTTTCTGTCACTCGTGCCCAGGAACAAAAGGGGGCATGAACCCACTATCTAGCATAAATACCCTCTCTTGGAGATACACACAATCACTTGGCCAAAGTAACTACGCATGTCGGAGAACTGTCCCAGGAACTGGGTGTGTCTCGAGAAGGATCGAGTAAGGGGCTAAACACGGAATCAAACAACCCTCAACGTGCTCCGGCGACGATGCTCGTCGGACTCGCTGCGGGACAGCACTGCAGAGATGGAACGCTCGGTCTTACCCAGGTTCAGGGCTCTCTTGTGGAGGTAAAACCCCTACGTCCTGCTTTGGTGTATTGCACTGCTTGGAGAGTTCTCAGTACAAGGAGAGCTTGTCGAGCTCGAGGTGGCTAACAATGGCTACTTGCTAGTCTTCAGATCTAGGGTTTGGGCTCAGGAATCTTCGAACCCCTTGCTTGAGCGTGCTCCCCCTCCTTTTATAGGTGTCTCGGACCTCTTCCACCCAAACATTTGGGCGGGAAGGGTTACCACACGGCGACAAAGGAGGAGGCGCGGTGCACCATAAAGGTGAAGTCCACCAGAAAGGTGAAGGCCGTGGACGCGGTCCAGGGCAGGGGCGGCGTCACCAAAGCTGGAAAGGGCCACCGTCCAACGGGCGGCGAGCTGGCGCTGCGGAGGCGGAACGGGTCCCACGGTGACGCTGCCCTTGGAGCGTAGCTGCAGACGGTTCCCTTATCACCAAAGTGGCAATACTCGTTGTCCGCTTTGCTTGGTGCTGCTTTGTTGACTCCTTTATACATGGGAACGGCAACTGCGGCGTCGTCGTCATCGCGCGCAAGCGCGCGCGTCACTCTGCACATGGCGCAGAGCCCATGTGCGCTCTGCCGCGGAGGCAGGGATGGCTTCGTGAGGAAGGAGCCTCGGCGAGGCGAAAAAACCTCGCCGAGCCCTTCGGCTTGGTCCTTAGCAGAATTGCGGGTGGCGTCGGAGACACCTTGTCGAGTTGCGACCCCTCGCCAAGAGAGGGAATCCTCGGCGAGGAGAAAAGACCCCTCGCGAGGGGAATGCCCTCGCGAGGCTCGCCAGGCTTGGAGAGCCTGGTCCTTAGCGAAAATCATCCAGAGAATCTTGTGGGCCCTGGCAGGCCGGCCCGTGGTACCCTGGTTTCCACTGTGCCGACAGTAGCCCCCGGGCCCGCGACGGGCACGCCGAGGCCCATGAACGAAGGCGAAGCGTCGAGGGGCCAATGATGCCTGACAGGGCCGCGACACGTGGAGCGTAGCGGTTGCACCCGCGGCCACGACCTCCTCGGCTCCAACGGGCGACGTGGCGGGGCCCGCCACGACTCGGGAGCTGGTTAATAAAGCCTGGGCGCGCGGACTGCGCCCGTCACTTCTCCCATAACTCCTCTGCAAACCTCTCTCCACACCTCCAATCTTTCCAGAGCGTTCCTACTCCAGAGTCTTCGTCTTCAAGCTCCTTCTTCGACGGCCATGGCTCCCAAGAGGGCAACCGACGGCCAAAAAGGCAAGGGTGCAATGCAGACCGGTACGTCTGTGGCGGCGGCGCAGGGCGCCACGCCCCAGGGGGTGATGCCGGAGTCCCTTGTCGGCGCGGTGACGATTTCCAAGGTACGGCACCTGGTGGCCGCCAACACCCACGAGCTCGGTGCCACCAGCATGGCGCCCGGCAGCAGCAAGGTCGGCGCAGGGTACTACCCCATCTTCTTTCACACACTCTACGCCGGCCTCGTTCCTCCCTTCTCCAGCTTCCTCCTGGCGATCCTTGAAGCGTACCGGATCCAACTTCTTCACCTCCACCCCAACTCCGTGCTCATTCTCGCCATCTTCGCCTACCTCTGCGAGGCGTACGTTGGTGTCCACCCCTCGGTGCCCCTTTTTCGCAGCTTCTACTCTCTCCGGAGCACCAAGTCGAACGAGCGGCTTGGATGCGTCTCCTTCCGCATTGCCGCCGCCAGAAGTGAAGAATACATTCCCATCGCGTGGCAGGGTGAGAATGCCATCACCGAGGTGACGAAGAAGGTGGAGAAGTTCTGCCAGAAATGGCTTTTTGTCGGCACCAAGTCGTCGAACCGCAACCTGGAGGTACCCGTGGCGCCGCCGAGGAAGTGGGCGCGTTGGGCGTGCGGTGACTTCGAGGGCCCTAAGCTTGAGGCGGTATACGAGCGTATTCAGGTGCTCCGAGAGGCCGGGCTCACCGGCCGGATGGTGGCGATGGACTTTGTTGCTCGCCGCATTGCGCCCCTTCAATGGCATTCTGAGCCGATGTGGACCTACTCAGGCCCAGACGATAGGATGCGCCTCAGCGCCGGCGACCTCACCCCAGGCGAGCTGAAGCAGATCATGAAGGTCCTTTTCGCCACGACGTCCGTTTCGCCCCCAAGCAACGACGACGACTTGCCGCTATTCGTCTATGTGGATGAGAGCATTCGTGAGGCCCGCAGGCTCCTACCCCTCTTCGATGAATGGGGCATCAGACCCGCGAGGCTTGTCGGGTCCCGCCGCAACCCGTGGGCGGCGGAACAGGAGCAGGTGGGCGACGCGCTGGAGCCGGACGAAGATGAAGAGTCTGGCGAGGACGAGGCTTCCCGAGGCGCCAATCCCTCTGGCGAGGACGAGGCCTCGAGAGGTGCTGATCCCTCGGGGGGCGACGCAGGTTCAAGGAACGCGCCGCCCGGCGCGGACCTCCAGGAGATCTCCTCTAGCGGCGACGAGGACGCCTTCCTCGTGGTTCGTTCCCAACGCCCCACGGAGGAGGAGGGCAGCAGCAGGACAGGGCGCCACGAGCCCCGCACCAAGGCCCTCCACGACAGGGACGCCGGGGCCGCCTCGAGGGAGGCTCCTCCCGAGGAAGCGGCGGCGCCTCCCGAGGAGGCCGGAGCGAGCACCCTCCAGCCGCCCAAGGGGAAGAAGAGGGTGTGGAGAGCGGCCGACGAGTAAGTTTGGTTCTTTCTTTCCTTTCGGCATTTGCTTCTGAGAATCTCCTCCTGAAGGGTCTTGGCTTTGTTTGTGTTTCTTCAGTGTACCCGCGGCGCCGAAGAAGCGGCGCCTCCGCAAGCTTGGGGAGATCGCCAGCGCCGCTGAGGAGGCGCCTGTGGCCGATGAGCCGCAGCGGGCGGCCGAAGAGCCGCAGCAGGCGACCGAAGAGCCGCAGCAGGCGGCTGACGAGCCGCAGCAAGAGGCTGCCGAGCCTCAGCGAGAGGCTGTTCCTCCAGCGGGTGAGCACCGTGTGGAGGTGGTGGTGGTTGAAGAGGCGGTGTCGCCTCCAGCTAGGACAGCTTCTCCCCCCGTGGTGGAGCACCGTGAGGAGGAGATGATTGAGCTGGCGACGCCCCCGCCAACTCGGGCTGCTACTCCTCCTGCGGCCGAGCGCCGCGAGGAAGAGGAGGCGGTGGACGAAGAGATCGTCATGGAGCCGCCTCCACTGGCGGAAGAGGCTTCCACAAGGGGGGCGGATGCGCCCGAGGCCGCGGCAGACGCGGCCACCACGGAAGGGGCGGGGAGCGCCCCAGAAGAGCAGGAGGCGGAGGCGCCCCTGGAGCCCCCGAGCGGCGGAGCCGGGGGTGAGAGGACGCCCAGCCCCCAGAGGGCTCTTGCCTTGGGCAGCGAGGGAGGCGACCGCGCCAGCCCCCAGGCCGCACCAGAAATGGCCGTGAGCCCGAGGCAGGAGGCCCCAGGTGCCTCGACGAGTGTCGAGGCCTCTGCGCCCTGCGGCGACGCGGGGACCTTGGCGCTGCAGGAGCCGCGTCCTCGCGCGGCTCGCCGCAGGGTTGTCTTCGGCCAAGCGCGGCGGGCGCTTGACGAGCTGGAGGTGCAACATGCTGAGGAGGAGCACGCCCGGGAGGAGGAGCGGACAAGGCTGGCTGACGCCTGGGCCCTCCTCTACGAGAGGGTGGAAATGTGCCGTAGGCAGGATGCAATGGCCCAGGCGGCGCGCGAAGAAGCGATGCGCTTCGCGAAGGAGACCCGCGACAGCGTCAAGCGGGAGGCGGCCGAGGTCATGGACCAGATGGGCGCCGCCCGGGAGGCCCTGAAGGCGGAGACCGACGCCAAGCATCAAGAGCTAGCGGCCGCCAAGCAAAAATTTGCCGCCGAGTCTGCGGCCGCAAGGGTTAGCCTGAAGGAGCTCCGCGAGCTGCTAGACGCCCGCGAGGGGCGGCTGGCGCCTCGAGAGGCCGAGCTGAAGAAACGCGAGGAAGAGCTCTCCCTCCGGGAGAAAGAGCTGGACCAGCGCGAGGAGCAGGTCCACCTGCTGGAGGAGGAGCAGGCCACCCGCGAGGGGCAGCTGCAGGAGCGCGAGAACTCGGTGGCCAGGAGCGAGGCCACCCGCAAGGAGCGCCACGACAAGGCCAACGCCGACCTCGCGCTGAAGCAAAAACGAACCCAGGAGGAGGCCGACGCCAAGGTCGAGCGCATCCGCGAGAGCCTCGCCAATGATTACGACGCCAAGGCCAAGAAGCAGGAAGAGCGCTTCACGACCAAGCGCAACGAGTTCCTGCACCGGATCGAAGGGCTCGAGAAGTCTGAGCAGGAGTTGACCTCTCGCCTCCAGCGCACCAAGGAGGCGCTGACTCGCGCGGAGAGGGAGATCGCCGCCCTGAAAGCGGACCTGAGCGACCTCCAGCAGCAGGTGGGGCCGGCCGCGGACCGCGCGGAGCAAGCGCGAGACACCGCGCAGCACGGCCGGGCCATGACGCGCCAGCGCCAGGTCATGCTCCACGAGCTGGTCCGTCGCGCGAACGCCGTCGGGGATGACATGAGGATCGAGGTCCCCCACCTCCCCTCCGGAGGGATCGACGACGAGGCCGCATACACGCACTTCTTCGGGCAATTCCTCGGGGAGCTTGAAAAGGTCGCGAAACGCTTCGACGAGCGCGTCGTGGCGGAGAGCCGCGATCTCCTCGTCCTCGCCACCAGCCGCGTCTTCAGCAACCTCCTGAAGCTCTGGCCCTCGTTCAACCTCGAGGCCGTGATGGGGCCGGTCGAGATCCGCAGCAAGGCGGGGGAGGCCGCTGAGGTGCTCGCCAGGAAGTACGACCAAGTCCTGGTCGATGAAGACGAAGGCGACGGCGAGGAAGGCGCCCTGGAGGCGGAAACTGCCGTGGACGGAGCGGGCACCTCAGGAGGCGCGACGGCCTGAACTCCTTCCTGTAGCTGGTCGTGCAGAGGGCACATTTATCTTAGTCATTTTGGTTGTAAACTTTGTAAGAACTTGTTAAGTTATATTGGAGTGTGCTTGTGAACGTCCCTCGGGTGGCTTTTGTCTTTCCCTTCATGTCTTTTTCGCTCTACGTCTTAGGACCCTCTCTTGGCGCTGCACCACCGCCGCTTCGGTATGTGAGAGTCAGGGCTCCACAAGGCCGGGGGGTGTGTGAGGCCTCAAGAAGTAAGAGCTCCTCGAAGCGCGATGCTTGGGGCCCCCCTTTGACGTGCAAGCAGCCCATGCGGCGTAGGAGAGAGAAAAGAGACTCGAGGGGCAAAAACCAGCGAGAGGAAATTCGACCAAGTGTTTGTACTTAGCTTAACGAGGCATTCTGCCTTGGAGAGGGTGTTGGTTCCCGGCGAGATGTTTTTGCCTTGATGTTGCCTGAGGCTTGGAGAACCTGCTTTCCTGCACTTGGAGAGATAGGCATACCCACAAGCAGTACATAGCTAGAAATCTTATGGTGCTCGTAGGTTCCTTCATGTGTGTCTTGCGAGGAGAACAGGCACCAAGGTTTTGGTGATCCTTGGTGAGTTGACGTGCGCGGGAGCTGACCCATGAGTTCAGAGCTCCTTGGGAGTTGACATGCATGAGAGCTGACCCGCAAGTTCAGAGCTCGGATCCCTTGGGTTTTAGGTGCTGCCGGGATGCTCCCGTGGCATGGCACCATGCTAGCCCCCGCTCGCGAGATACGCATGAGGGATCATACGAGCGAGAGAGAAAAGCAAATAACGCTAGAGCTTACCGAAGCAACAAAATATGCTGGCGCGATGCGCAAAGGTTCAAATTGACCTGAAACATAGGTTCATTACACTGGCATGGCCAGAAACACAAAAAATCCGCCATGCTCTGGGCATGGGGTCCACATGCTGTGGCTGAGACTCTCGAGGGGGCGTGCCCGAGGCAGACGCATGTAGAGAGAGCTCAGGGGGCCCCTAGGCGGGGGTGGCTTTTAGCCTGCGTTCCACCATGACCGGCATGGGGATCCACCTCGCCAAGGCATGGTGCCTGAAGAGGTAACCGTGCCGAGGCTTGGTGGCTTGGGAGTCTTCTCGAACGGCCCGCGGCAACGTATAGTAGAGAGGGGAGCCCGAAGTTTTTTCCTCGTGGAGGATGATGGCGCGTGGCTCTCCCTTGATGCAAAAAGTTGCTCGCCGAGGGCGATCAGGGGTAGAACTTGCGCAGGTGCTGGATGTTCCAGGGGTTGGCGACGGGGATGCCGTCCTCCGTCTCGAGCCGCGCGGAGCCAGGCCTGGCGATGTGCACGACTCTGTAGGGGCCTTCCCACATTGGTGAGAGCTTGTGGAGGCCTGCCCTGGAGAGGATTCTCCTCAGGACAAGGTCTCCTGCTTCGAGAGTGCGCGGGCGGATGTGGCAGCTGTGGTAGCGACGGAGGTCTTGCTGGTACCTTGCGGCTCTCAGGGCCGCATTGCGGCGGAGCCCTTCAAGCAGCAGGTCGTCGTTGCGGAGTTCGTCCACCTCAGCCTCCTTGAAGGCCAGGACTCGCGGAGAGCCATGAGTGATCTCGCTGGGGAGGACGGCTTCAGCGCCATAGACGAGGGAGAACGGCGTCTCACCAGTTGGCTTCGTTGGCGTGGGCGGATGA